>JAJOOO010003232.1:0-19267 GCA_029582685.1 Solanum piurae
GTTAAGTAAGATACATTACATTTTATACATGATACACTAATCTGATGTACATTTTATACATGATACACTAATCTGATGCGCGAGATACAATAATATAAGTGCGCGAGATACAATAATATAAGTGCGCGAGATACAATAATATAAGTGCCGATACATTAATCTGATGTGCGAAATACACTAATCTGATGCACGAAAATGAGGGATTTTGGAAATTTATAAAACTTATAGGGGATAATGGTAATAAGTAAACTAAAAGATGGAATTTCTGTAATTTTTCCTTAAAATAGACAAGGCCATAGGCCAAACTGGTTTGAACTGTCCCTATAAGGGATTTTTTCCAATTCTGATTTCTGCCATCCCTCAGAGCTGCTATAAAGCTCTCTGGTAAGCCTCTTAGAGTGAGGGGCTTAAAAGCAACTTGAACCAAACTAATATGCATAAATCTATAATTTTCTATATAAGGGGAAAGATCACTTTAAGACAATAACCTAAAAGTACTATGATCAAAATCCATAGTAATAGTTTCTTTTGTGGTTTCAACAATTTGTTTAAATCTCATTTTTCAAAAGTGCCCATTTGGTATATAACCTTGGGCTGGATTTTAGGAATAATCCATTTATTAAGAAAATCTAGTTGTTGAGGCATATCATATTCCTTTTTTCTACTGTTTTTAACAGTAGTATGTTTTTTAATGATATTCTTCCTTATCTTATTTTATCAATTAAAATAGAATAACTACATGTACATCTTTTTAATTGATAATATAAAATAAACACAACGATAATTTTCTTAAATAAATTAATAAATATTTGTATTTCTTAATCTTTTTCGAGTTGAAGCAGGATAAATATTGCTGATAAAAAATTATTATAAAAAAAGGAAATAAAATTATAATATATTTAATTGAAAAAAAGACAATTTAACTCATTAAATATTAATAAAGTATTTTTGAACCAAAATGAAATAGCATTTTTAGATCAAACTATCATATCATATATATATATATATAAAAGAGAACCTTATGCCCGCCTACGTGGCGCCACCACAAACCAAAATTCACTTTTAATTTATTTATTTCCAAGACTAGTCTTCCCCTTTCATGAAAAGTTGTGACATTTATGAAAAGTTGCGACTTTAATGAAGAGTTGCAACTTTTATGAAAAGTTGTAAAGAGTTGCGACTTTTATGAAAAATTGTGACTTTTATGAAAAGTTGCGACTTTAATAAAGAGTTGCGACTTTTATGAAAAATTGTGACTTTTATGAAAGGTTGTGCCCTTTCTGAGCAATTTTTCCAAATAGTTGTAACATTTCCGATGAGGCACAGTAAATATTTGCTCATACTACCATTTGTAATCTATAAATAGAGAGATTTCTTCTCATTTTAAAACAACGAAAATTATGAACATCTTCTTCTTCTTCACAATTAAATATTTATGTACATTACTCATGTTGAGTGGCTCAGTGACACCATTGCTTATGTTACAGATCTTGGTATGCATTTTTACGGTCATTAATTTATGCTTATGTTATTAAGGATAAATGATAAGATGTAGTAATTTTCATTTTCCTTTATATTTTTTTTTTGTGTAAGATAATATAGTGTTTAAATTTTAGTGACGGATAGATTTTAAGTATTATTTTATATATTCTGTGATATTAAATTTCGCGCGGGTAATTTCACTATTAAGTATTAATTGAGGATATTTATATTTGCACTTTCCCTAAATTCAATTTTATAATAAGGACTCCTGCTCGACCAAGTCACCACGGACCGGAGAAGTGAAACTTTTGACTTTGGCGATCGATAATGGAGTGGGAGAGTGATGCTAAAGAACTAAAGGCGGCCGGAGCTGAACCTCTTCCGGACGGCCGTCGAGGACTCCGCATTCACGGTTGGGAGATCGAGTGTCGCAAGCTTTTCATTCTCAATTCTCTTCATCTTCAACGGTTTTCTCCTTTCCCCAATTAACCCTCATTTGTCTTTCACTTGCCTTAATGCTTAATTTTTGTTTGGTTATTCTGTGAACTTTTAAAGCCTTATATAAGCATCTAATGTTTTGTCTTTTAAGCTTATATGATTTCTGCAAGCATATTGGAGATTCTGGTGCTTGTTTGGTGGTGTATTTTAGTTTTACATACTGTAATTGGGAACTGCCAGCATTCAAAAGGTCTGATTGTGAACTGCAAGCGCACAAGTGTGAATATCAGTGGCCGCACCGTCATTGCTTCCCTCTTAAGGCCTTTCCAACTCCCTGTAATCTATTAGCAGAAGGACGTTTTTAAATTTCCTCCTTTGTTGGTTTAAACTTTTCCTCTAGATGTTCTGCTCTCTGTTCAGGAGCAAAAAATTTATGGTTTAACCAACCTATTTTTTCTTCTTTCTATTCCATCGGGTATCTGCAACCAACACCAGCTTAGGTATGGGGTAATATGGGTTAGCCAGCTATTGATAAATCAATCTGCTAACTATGGACAATTGCAGTATTTCATATTATATTGGAAGTTAACCTATGATTTTCCTCCTCCTTTATCCCAACTTGAAACCAGTATGCTTTGCGAAACTCACACAGCAGAGTTTGTAATTAACTATTAATTGAAAGATTGAAGCCAGGCGCAGTAGAAATGTAGGGCTTGAGTTAGGCTCAAACATGAAATAGGAATTCAAGAGGAACCAAATTTAAGATTAAGTGATTATGTTTAGTCCTAAGCGAACAACTTTAGTGTGACAAGAATTTTCCTTTCCAGACTTACCTTTTCTTCAATGTGTACTAGGCCGTTACTTTTCATTTGTAAAAGACATATGGATTGTAATTGACGTGCTGCCAAAAGTTTCATGAAAAGCGATGTATCATCATGAAATTCATGGTTGGAAATACTTGTGAGATTCAAGTGATCTGTCTTATTGTAGTAATGCTACAGTGGACAATTGGCTGCGGATTTTTTATGCTTATACGTAGAACCATTGCTATCCTGATCTTGTCAAGCATTTGATATCTTCTTTAGTTGGAAAGGTTTAGTTCCTCAAAATGCTAATGCTTATATGCATATACAGATGGGAAAAAGAACTTCAGACGACTCACTTGCCGGAGATGGTATTTGGAGACAATTGTTTGGTGCTTAAACATGTGAATAGTGGCACAAAATTCTTTTTCAACGCATTTGATGCTTTAGTTGGTTGGAAACAAGAGGCCTTGCCGCCTGTTGAAGTTCCAGCGGCTGCAAAATGGAAATTCAGGAGGTGCTCTACGTTCTCTTCTTTAGACTATGCTATATGAAGAATTCTGCATATGTTTCTCCAGCTTTTTTATTTATAAAAGTTGTAGAATGATAATGAAAAACCAGAGGTAGCGGTTTAGCTGCGCTTTGATTTGGTGGTTAGATTTCGTGCACTTTGATTGTTGAAAGTTTTTTTGTTTCAGTCCAGCTGAAAAGATGTTTCTCAATAAAAGGGGAGGGCATTTAAGTAGCTCCAAGAGCATTCAGTCTTTTGTTCTTTCGTTTTTATTTGTTGGTAAAAGGGGGTTTGGGGGTTGAGAACTTTTTTAAAATTTGAATTAGGAGTGCAGAACCCTCAGGCATGCAAGTTATGTATCCTTGAAGAATTAACCATCATGCATTAGGTTGACAGTAATATAAAGGTTTTGTATGTTCTATCTTGCTGTTCCTTCATATCTGGTATTAACTATTTATGTTTTCAAATTCAACAATATCAAGCTACTGTATTAACTAATAAAGGAGGTCAAAGTTGCAATTTTGGTCGGTTCGCCTTGTTGGTGTTGATGGTAGAATCAAACAACTGCATATTAAAACAACTCTATTTACATAGTGTGGTTAAGGTGTTGCTCTCAATCCAAATGAGAGAGAACTTCATGATCTGAGAGAATGAATTCTTGATGAACATGCACCAATCGGACCTACAATGAACTATTGAAACAAATGGATAATTCTTAAAGCTACTTCAGAAAACTTCCTCTGCTAAAGAAAAACACCAATCTTCCATTTTGTCCAACAGTGACTGCTGTGTCCATGTGGACGTCATCAAATTGAGGGGAAAGTAGTGCTTCTTGAAAATATGGCTGGCACTAACACTAGAAGTCTAGAACATGATGATAGCTATTTTATAAGTTAAACGCACTTGTAATGGCTTCTGTCAGGATATTCATTTCCAGTTGTCTGTGATTGGACTCATTGTACTATTGAAATGTGAATCAATCTCCCCCACAATGATGCTAACTTACAGAACCTTCAAGAATTCAGAGACTAGAGAAGATCGGGTTCACTAGGATCAGCCTTTTGGCCTTTCGCTGAATCATTGGACTCCACAACATGAGACTATCACACCAAATGAGCACTTCCTAAATTCAAATGAGCTTCCTTGAGGAAGATAGTATCTCCATAAGTTTTAGGAATAAACATACTTCTCTCCGTTGACCAAATATGATCAAATGTCACAATATAAGAGCCTCGAAAGGATTTTTGTATACATATATATACTAGGATTCGGAACGAAGTTATACAAGACAAGGTGAGAGTGACATCCGTGGTGGAGAAGTTGAGGGAAACAAGATTGAGATGATTTAGACATACGAAGAGGAGGTGCACGGATGCTCCAGTAAGGAGGTGTGAGAGGTTGGCTATAGAAGGTTTAAGGAGAGGTAGAGGTAGATCGAAGAAGAACTAGAGGAGGATATTAGATAGGATATGACACATTTTCATCTTACTTAGGACATAGCCCTAGATTGAATCATAGGAAGGTATGAAGGTCGAGGATTAAGGTAGTAGGTAGCCGAGTGTTTTTGTACTTTTATGTGGGAGAGGCAGGGACTAGTATCCTCAACTCATCTTCTCCTTATA
The DNA here is from genome assembly GCA_029582685.1 of Solanum piurae. Lineage (NCBI taxonomy): Eukaryota > Viridiplantae > Streptophyta > Magnoliopsida > Solanales > Solanaceae > Solanum > Solanum piurae. The sequence continues at coordinate 4,857 of JAJOOO010003232.1, forward strand.
TAGTAGCGTAAGTTAGTATTCACGTAGTATCTTACTCTGCAATATTTACTACTGCCTATTGCTTTTTTTGCTTTGTTCATCTTGTTATTTCTTTTCAATCTTGCTTTGCTTTCACTTCTTTTGAGCCAAGGGGCTATCGGAAACAACTTCTCTAGCTAACAAAGGTAGGGGCAAGGTCTTCGTACATCCTACCCTCCCCAGAACCCACTTGTGAGATTATGTTGGGAATGTTGTTGTTGTTGTTATTGTTGTGTGTGTGTTATATATTTTAATTTATATATATGTGACTTGTAAAATTTATGGTTTCACATGTATCATTACATTTATGTGGCTATAGGAATTTTGAAATTTGTGGTCTTAAACATGCCTAACATTTTTGAGGCTATTAAAGTTTGTCATTAAGGGTAGAATGGGAAGCTTAAATTAAATTGTTACCAAATATATAAAATTGTCAATCTTTTGAAATGGACTAAAAAAGAAACGCTTTCACATAAACTGGAAAGGAGAGAGTATAGAGAGAGGGGGAGAGAGACAGAGAGAGAGAGAGCGCACGTCAAGTGTCTTAATTGCTGTCCTTCATTATTTCTGTTAGAACTTCATAGTTCATAGTGATCAACTAATCATAGAACTGACAGACATCTCTAGCATCTCTTAGATCATTGAGATAAGGAACTGAAATATCATGTACTCTTGCCTCTTGGTAATCTGTTAAATTACTTTGTTGATGTGGAAACCTTGCTAATTATAATTGTCAATTGAATGGGTGTGATTTAGGTTCTAAATCACTAGAATTATCTGTTTTTACCTGAGGTGATCTCTATCAAAGGAGATCATGCCTTTTACTCTGTGTTCTTTGCCAATTTTCCCTTTAGACATGGTTTGCGACTTCAGTGCAATATCAAAATTTCTCTAAGTTGATAGTATGGTTCTTGACCAGGGAAAATGTATTCCTATTATTTTCTATGGTAAAGGTGAGTACTCTGATATGTTTTCTTGCTTACCGTTTTCTTCTTTTCCTAACTCCTTTTTGCCTTTTTTCTTTTATTTTGTCTTTTTGGTTTCTGCAGTAAACCTTTGCAACAGGTGGTGCTCGACTATGACTATACCTTCACAACACCTTACTGTGGAAGTGAAACTGTTGAAAGAAATGTCGAGGTTTCTTCCTTATGCCCTTCGAATAAAACTTTTTAAAGATTGAGAAGGTTTTGTCTTTCAAAATTTTCTTTTGCAGAATTTTTTTAAGCCAATTGACAATGTGTTAAGCTTAGTAGGCTGTCTTAGAGCCCGTTTGGATTGGCTGAAAAAAGTAGTTTTTAAGTCAAAAAATAAAAAGTCAAACTTAAATGACTTTTAAGTCAAAAAATAAAAAGTAGGGGGAGTCCTACTTTTGGTTTTTAACTTTTTTTAGAGTCATTTTAAACTTACTTAAAGTTATTTTTAACTTTGCCAAACACTCCCAAAAGTTAAAAACGACTTAAAGGTAGATTTGACCAACTTTTAAGCGAATCCAAACAGGCTCTTATGTAAGCCAGTTGACTCATATGCATTTCAGGGTTACAACATAGCAATGATCTGCGCTGAGTTGAAGCATTATATAATTTGAATAAATTATATGCTATAGATTATTGTTATTCCGTTACTCATTTAATATTTTTATAGTTTTGCCATCTCTGTGTGTTATTTCTTAAAATATCTTTGATCCATCAGAAATAAAGACTTCTCTTTGTTTTCCTTTCTCAACCATATCTTTCAATTACAGGCTCCTTTGCTTTCAAAAGTTGTTTGACTTATTCTGGCTGCTGTTGTCTGTTCAGTGTGGAAGTGCAATACCAGAAGAAGGCAGCAGCTGCATTCAGTGGGAGGATTGTAAGGATAAAATTGATTTGGTTGCATTGGCTTCTAAAGAACCTATTCTCTTTTATGATGAGGTTGGTGACTCAGGTTTAAGTGATTTCTGGGTCATGCAGCTGAGCAGTGTCATTCATGTCAATTTGATATATCTAACCTTTTTAGCACGAAGGTAAATTTTACTTCAATTTGAACAGATAATCTTATACGAAGATGAACTGGCTGATAATGGAATCTCACTTTTGACTGTTAAAGTGGTAATGTTCTCATGATGCTTTTTTTTTATTAAACTATGTCAATAATTCAAACTTCCACAATGTTAGTTGGTTATAATCGATTTAGACTGACTTTTTTATGTTTCTAGAGAGTCATGCCTAGTGGTTGGTTCCTATTGCTGCGTTACTGGGTGAGTGACTGCTACACATTTTCCACATAAATAGTATTATGGTTTACTAACGAATCCATTGCATCAGAAATATTGTTATGTCTTTCATTGATAGTTGGACATGTTCCTATAGCTTAGGGTTGATGGAGTGCTGATGAGATTAAGAGACACTCGTTTCCATTGTTTATTTGGGGAGCATAACGAATCCTCTATTCTTCGTGAAAACTGCTGGAGAGAAACCACATTTCAGGCCTTGTCTTCAGTGAGTTTAACATCTTCTCTCTTCCTTTCTCTCCATGCACAACCACACACATGTGTCTAGTATAAATCTATCTATGTGGGTGCTTAAATTCTTTCCATTTTCAATGTTGTGGGCACTGCAATCGGTTTTATATTCTGAATTTTGCTTAATAATGGCAGTTTATCTTTGAATTTTAGTGAAATGGTTGGTTCATTCACTATATTGATATAGGCTGATGGTATGTTGCACAATTTCACAAAGCTGCTGCTGCAGTGATTATGGGATCTTGTAGTGGGTAGATAGTTTACAGGGAGCAGAGTGTAGGTTTGCTTCTGATGCGAGAAGAAGAAACCAGATCCAAATGTAATAAGAAGTGGTGGAGAATTTAGAAAAAGACAAGCAAGTAGGAAGAAAAGAGTGTGCTGGTGGAGGTGGAGATCTGGCTATACCTCCGACGGGCTGCTAATCTTACGTATATCATATTCTAAAATTCATAATGATGTTAAATACGTATCTATTGCAACTACTGTGTGTGTGTGCGCGTGCACGTGATGTTTATTGCAACTAATGAATTGGAGACCAAGAACTTTTACTGCCTATCGAAGTCAGGAAATAAGTAATGGCTACACATTTTAAGACCTCTGGTATTCACTGAGACTTCACTAGACTATTATGGATAGAACTAACCGCAATAAGAATGACCCTACCATGCATAGAACCCTAATAACCAAAAAGGTTCAATGACAAAAGTTGTGCTTCCTTTTACCAATATTTTAAAAATATACTTGAGAACTTGAACGTGAACCCTCAAAACTATTGGCAGCAGCATATTTCTGTGGCATATCACACTATTTCTCTTTATAACGTAAATGGTCTACAACATTCTGTTTCTTATAAATAAAAAAGATGTACATAGTTCCATCTAAAAGCAACTTTTAGGGACACCGTGAACTTTCCCTTCTTTGAGTACATTCCATGTCAGTTTTATTGTTGATAATTTTTTATTTTTTTTGAAACTGTTAACTGTGTATATATGTCATAGAAACAGATCAGTACATGCCTAGATGGAAAGTACTGAAATCATATCTACAATAGAACTTCCAAAATCTATGAACCTATGTCTACAATGAGTCTAATACATCAATAATAGAGACAGGATCATTAGAAAATATCTGATTACTCCAAAAACAACATCAAGATACAATTTAACTTGATCTGCTGCATAATATTCTCTATATTCTCAAAATATCTGGAGTTCCTCTCCTTCCAAATTGTCCACCAGATGCAAGCATGAATAGTTCTCCATCTGCTTCTGTTCTTTGCCAGCAACCTACTTCTTCCCAACACTGATGTGCCTCTGTAATCTTTTCAGTTTTCAGGCATAGACTATGAAATGCCTTTAAGATTTAAGAATAATCTCCATAGTTTCCCTGTGATCTTACAACGTATCAATAGGTAGTTAACCGTGTCTGGTTTTTCACTGAAAAAGAAACATCTGGGACATAAATGTATCCTTCTCTTCATAAGATTATCCTGTGTAAGAACTGTGTCCTTAGCTAGAAGCCATACGAAACATGCTACTTTGTGTAGGAATTTTTGTTTTACAAATGTGTTTCCAAGGCCAACTGATTTGCTGCTGATTGAGATGGTTCATCCTCCTGTAAGCTTTACTCACCTTGAAAGTGCCTTTATCACTACCCTGCCACCAAAGTTCATCATCACAATCTTGAAGTCCCCTGTAATGATCTATTGTATTGAAAAATTCAGCCACTCTTTGAATTTCCCAATCATTAAGCTGTCTTCTGAAAATGAAGCTCCACACCTTCCGCTGTCCACACTCCACAGATTTGCTATGGTTTTCTGTTGGTGCAACACTAAGTTCTGAATGTCTGGAAAGAGCATTGACACATCGCCTGCCTCATGCCAATCATCTTTCCAGAAGTCTGACTTTTCCCCATTGTTCACTTTAATTTTGGTATTATTCTTGAACTTATTCCACAGAACTCTGATTGATCTCCATAAGTTCACACCATAAGGTGTAGTAACTTCCTTGTTCATCCATTTACCTTCCTCATATTTTATTTACTTTAAATACTTCCCCACAGAAGATATTTTTCATTTGTATACTTCCATAACCATTTCATTCTCAGTGCCTTGCTATGATTATTCAATTTTTTAATCCCAAGTCCCCCATACTTCTTACCTACTATCAGTGCCTTCCATTTTTATAAGAACTTTCTCCTAATGCTATCCAATCTCTTAATAACCCCTTTTGGAAATGGAAACAAAGACATCATATATGTTGGCATGGCATGTAAGACTGAATTGATGAGTGTTAATCTCCCTACCAAGGACATATACCGACTCTTCCATCTGGCCTATTTCTTCACACTTCTCATGCACATTATTCCAAATTTCAGATGATTTGAACTTAGCTCCCAGAGACATTCCAAGGTATGTGGTTGGTAATGAGCCAACCTCACTACCTAAGATTGCATTCAACACCTCCATATTAGCAACCTCATTGATGGATATAGAAGGCTTTTCCTCCCATTGATGTGGAGTCCTGATATCCCTTATAAAAACCAGAATCACGCTAAAAAATTTGACTTGTTCTTGTACTGCATCTCGAAAAATGAGTGTATCATCTGCAGACTGAAGATGGGTCACCTCTAGACTTTCCCTTCCTTCTCTAGCCACATCAAAGCCTTTTAGCCAACCATTTGCTTTTGCTGTTTTCACCCTGTTTTTGAGACTTTCCACAAGTTGTCAGAACAGAAAAGGTGGCAGGGGATCACCTTGTCTAAGACCCTTTTGTGGTCCAAAGAAACCTGCTGGTGCACCATTAATTAGCACTGAAAAGCTCACTGTTGAGATGCAATATTTGATCTAGTGTATCCAGTTCTTCCCAAAGCCCATCCTCTCCAGTAAACTCAGTAGATATCCCCAGTTGACATTATCACATGGTGTTATCTAGGTTTAACTTGCGTAGGATTCCTTGTTTCTCTTGTTTCAGTCCAGATCCCACCGCTTCATTAGCTACTAAGACAACATCCATGATTTGCCTTATTGGATGAAGGCCATTTGTTGTGAGTCAACTAGCTTTGCCATCACCCCTTTCAACCTCTCTGTTATAACTTGGGAGAATATGTTGTATATGCAGCCTATCAAACTGATAGGCCTGAAGTCCCTTAGCTCATTGGCACCTTTTTTCTTTGGATAAGAGCAATGAATGTGGCATTGAAACTTTTTCAAAACATTTCATTATCATAAATTATTTGAAAGGCATTCATAATATCTTGCTTTACTGCCTCCCAATAGTTGATAAAGAATTCCATGGTAAAACCATTCGGTCCTGGAGCTTTGTCAACTGCACACAATTTTAAACTCCTCATCATCTCTCTTCTTCCTCAAAATATCCTTGTAACCTCTTCTATTCCTCTGTTGTCAATACTGGACAGTTTTGGAAATGACAAGCAGGTCTCTAGTGTATTGTTTTTGTGTATAGTTTCTTGTAGTAATCAACTATCTTACCTTCAATTCTGTTTGCATCCTGAGTTGTCTCACCCTAAATATATAACTGATCAATGTTGTTATATCTCTTATGAGCATTGCCCGTCTTAAGGAAGACTTTTGTATTCTTATCACCTTCTTTCAACTAGAGAGCTCTTGATCTTTGCCTCCTGGCAATTTCTTCCACCAGACTTCTTCGCAGCAGTCCTTCATCTTGTCCACCAGATTTTGTCAAGGTTTTAATGTTACTCATCTTGCTTGTCACCTCTGCTTCACGAGATTCTTGCTTTGCCATTAACTGCCTTGTACGACTTTCATGCAAGGGTAGTTGGCTTCAGTTATTCTTGGAGGGCCTTCTGGTCCCTGTCTTTTAGGGCATTTAATGAAGTTCTCAATTTTGCGTTCTATATCCCACCAGCCTGCATTCAAAGCTGGTTCAGGTATAATAAGGACTGATCTTTCTCCCTTATTTAAGGACAAAATGCTCATATACCTCCTTTACTCATTTTGTTTCCTAGTACAAAAATGCTCTGCATCTCTTTCTGAAGTTTTTCATCTCTCGACCACTTTCATGTGATCTCTAGAAAGCATTTTTAAGCGTAAAACATAGCCATACCATGATCTTGTTGCTCATCGATGATCTTTTCATCAGTTTACGACTCCTCTCAACCCACTCATACCACATTGAGTTGTTAGAGGTCCATCTCGTTAAATCATAAGATTTAAAACCAGCATTGCAATATATCCTATTTTCCTCATGTTTTGCAAGCAATCATATGATTGGATAGGGAAGAAAGAAAGATAGAGAAAGGTTATCACAGAAGGTGATGACTAAGGGGATGAAGAAGAAGAAGAAGAAAAAGAGAGTTTTCCGGCTGGAGCTACTGGAAGAAGAAATAAGAAGGTTGTTTCTCTCTCCTAGAAAGTAGAAGAGAGAAGGTTCTTTGGGGATGTGCTTGGAGCATTTGTTTACTAGATATTTGCTTAATACTTTATGAAGAAAGAAGCATTCTTGATAAGAAATTAGAGAGGGAGAAAACCTTAGTTGGTCCATTTAAGTAAGGAGATCTCTCTTCTTGAATGCCTATTGTTAGAAAATTCATTATTTTTTACAGGAGTGTTGTGTCCAATTAGCACTACACCTTTGATTGCATGTTGGCATAGTTCTGATGTTAGATTGTGTTGCTTTTGTGTTATAGTTACCTGATTTGTAGCATTCCCTTGCTAATCTTCTTAATATCTGCAGAAAGGATATCCCTCTGATGCTGCCGCATATAATGATCCAAGCATCATCGCTGACAGGCTTCCCATTGTAATGCAGAAGACTCAAAAACTCAATACTGGAGTGTCCTGTAAGCAGTAGTATGATCCTAGATTGTTGTCTAAGATCTTTTTCATTTACCCACTTTTATGGAACATAATTTACATTCTGTTATTTATCCTCAAGCAAGTTATGAATATCACAATCTGGAGTGCTTTTGCTTTGTTCTTCATTTGAATGTTGATCTTTCCACATTGAAGTGTGTGTCATCTGGATTTCTGGAGCTATCCGTACTGCATGCAAAGAGTGCAAGAATGTGGTTGGAGCATCAGAGAAATGGGAGTGTAATGGTAGAAAAGCGAGAATAATCACACCTTTCTAACAATAATCAAAAGACATTTTGACCCCAAAATCTCTATCCACTTAGAACCTTCTCACGTGAACCTCTAATAGAAGCTTTAACTGTAAAAACTCTCCATGTGAAGCTGGAATGACTATCATTGAAGTCCTAAACAGCAGACAGAAATGATATTGTGCACGTCATGTGGGATTTTACATGGGTATTCAATATTTTCTGTTGGAAGAAATTACAGGTGATAGTGGAGAGTCGATTGGTATTCATGTTTCGCCTGATAGACGGGATTCCTGTGCTGAGAAATGGTCAAAAATGGAACCCAGCATATGTTGTCATAATTCTTCCCTTAGCATAACATCTGGCAACCAAATGAATATAGTTGGTGAAGTTGCTGATAAAGAAGCAAGCTGTACACCAACAAAATAGCTCCCATCAGCAAATTACCCAATATTTTCCAAAATTACTTTATTAGAACTTTTTCAAGTGACAGATTTCAACTTTTGGACATGGGTTCCAGTTATATGAATACAAAATCTATTAGGGGTTGACCTGTTGATGGGTTATCTTTAATTGTACCATTATTGACCCAATAATCTGAATTCTAGTTAGAATAGATGATAGTTATCTTTCAATAGCTAAGCAGTTGTAAAATGGGAGTAGGGGTAACTTCTTTTAGATCTAGATGGAAGATTCAATACCAGAAGGATCACTGATAACACCAAAAATTCACAGAAGTTGTGGGGGTGGGTGAGGTTTCAGGGCCAAGGCTAGCCCCTCTTCTGTCTGTGTTGCCTCCAAATCCATTATAGGGTACCGTTGGAATAGGAATAGAAATATTATTTGTATATAGTATCCTACTTGGAGAAGGATTGTCATGTAGTGTCTATACATAGGGCTTAGTGTTATAATGTAAATACACAATTGGATAATAATATTTTTCTCCTATATTTCTCACATGGCATTAGAGCCATCATGAAATATTATCACTGTGCATTTTTTTTCTTTCCGGTGATTGAAAATTATTCTGGCATTGTCAGACAACCAGAATCTGGTTTATACAGGTGTTGTGCAAAATCCGATAACAATATCAGGTCCGGCGTCTCTCCGCAACCAAACCCCAACAAGCGTCGCCGTGAACTAACGTCCCACATGCTGATCAAATGGTTGTCACGTCCGACGAGATCTGCCGAGCTTGTTCCGACCAGTTTTTTGAGCAATTCTTTTTCTTATAGGCTCGCCCAATCCTTGTGAGCCTTTCCATCAAGTTTGTTTTGGATTTAGATCACTGGAACCTTAATTCGGTGACCTCTGCCAATTTTCCTGTGCATTTACCAATTTTTGATAGGGTTTCACACGATTTTAGACCATAAGGTGAGCGATGCAATCGACACACTAGGCTAGATGGTATTAGAGTGAATTATCTCACAGTGACTAGGCGTTTTTCCAAAATTTCTATGAGAAAGTACATGAAGGAGCTTAACCTATTGTCTCTACGATGTAGAGTGAAGGAGGAGGACAAGACTAGACCTGACATTTCTTTTCCTATGAGTGTTGTATGTCAGTTTATGGATTCTTCCTGTGATAGCCATTAGCATGCAGTTCACATCTATGATATATAAAGTCCGCTCTAGGTAAAGGACTCCTTTTTCGAGGATCGAGGTCATGAGCAAATCGTTGGATATACAAACGTTGATTGGTCAGGGATCACCTTACAAACGCTGATTGGGCGGGGACCACCTTCTGATAAACGTTCTACATTCTAATATTGTGTTTTAGTAGGAGATAATTTGGTGTCCTAGAAGAGTAAGAAACTCAGTGTGTTTGCTCGATCTAGTGCAGAAGCAGAATATCTAGCAACGACTGTAGCAACTTATGAGCTAGTTTTGATTAAACACTTTCTTAGAGAACTAAAATTTGGAGAAATGGAACTTGAGTGTGATAACCAAAAGGCCCTTCATATCACATTATATCCAATATTTCATGCAAGGACTAAGCACATTGAGATTGACTGTCACTCTGTCAGTGAAAAGATTCTCTCCAAAGATATTGTAACAAAAGTTGTGAAGTCGAGTGATCAACTTGTAGATATTTTCACCTAGTCCCTCACTGCTCCTCGTATTAATTTTAGTTGTAGCTAGCTCGGTACATATGATTTGTATGCTCCAACTTGAGAAGGAGTGTTAGAGTAGGAATATGAATATGATTTGTATATAGTATCCTACTTGGAGAAGGATTGTCATGTAGTGTCTAACTGTCTATAAATAGGGCTCAAAGTAAGAATGTAAATATACAATTCAATAATAATACTTTTCTCCTATATTTCTCACATGTACCGATGCTTTGTTTTGAGAGCTTAGATGCTTGGTACTTCCTCAAAAAATCTAAACAGAGTTCGTAGTATTCAATAAGCGAAAAAAATGTAAGACAGGAACGGCTTTGAGGTGCTCAAAACTTGGAAAAGGAGAAGCTACAAGTTTCATTTGTTGGTAGCTGTGAGATACTCCCTCTGTCCCTAATTACTTGTCCACTTTTGAATTGACACACCTATTAAGAAAACAATTATTGACATAGTGAGTTTACCATTTTACCCTTATTTGAAGTGGATGAATTAAAAACTTAAGATATTCAAGAAGTTCTACCATTTTCAAAGTAATTAATTGAGGGTATAATAGGTAAATTTTTTTGTTGTTTCTTGATTTGTCAAAATGGACAAGTAATTAGGGACAACTAAAAAAGGAAAAGTGGACAAGTAATTAGGGACAGAGGGAGTACTATGTTATCAAACTTGGATTATGTCACTCAGGATAGTAAGTGCATTACATAGAACTAATATTTGGTGCTTTAGTAAGATGTGAAATTATAGCGCTGTATCTTATATATTACATAATATGAAATTCAGATAGATGATGACTATCAGGTATCAAAGATATCTCTTCAGAATGTGTCAGTAAAGATATATAGAAGTTTATTTATGGGTACTCACATGATGTTTTTTAGTGGCAACATATCAAAGCATTTAATAGAGAGCACTTGTGATGTGATGCTGAATATTTTAGGTCTTATTATGGTTGATTTGGCATTAAGCTAAAGATGAATCATCCGGACATGATTTTCATTTGTGGCTGTTAGTTTTCAAAAGGTTCTTTGAGAGGTGCAAGTAGTGGCTTTCTGTTTGTAATCCAGTAGAACTTTAAAGTAAGTGTTAGAGAAGGCTTGCTAATATTTGCTGATTAGTAGGGGCTTAGATTTCTCATTTCTGTTCACCTGGGACGTGAAAGTGAAGAATCGGTCAAACTGACGTGTTGAAAGTACTAGCTTGAAGGCCAAATCATTCTATTTTCAATTTAATATGTGATATCTTAGTCATGAACATTGTTGACCACCATCCGGAGAATAAGAAATGATGGAAGCAAACAAAAAAAGTTGAGAGAGTCATTTCCTTCCCCTCCTACATATTTTATTGAGAAGGAAATGGAATTTTTATGAAGGTTCTTCCCCATAGTTTCCATCTTCCACTAATGCTGCGAAACCAGTGTGTGTTGCTCAATGCACTCTCTCACTCCCTTGCAAATATATTATATCTTCAAACTTCATTAGTAAAGAACGTTTGAATGTAGTTGCTTTTCTTGTAACTTCTAGATAAAATTTGTCCAACTTCTTCTAGCATAAACATGGCACTTTCTAGATTACAGATCATAAATAGAAAAGAAGTTTATAAACACAAGCTAGAGAACCTTCTGCTATATATTTGATGGAGATTATGGTGTTATGCTGTTCCAGGTGCTGTAGGAACAAAAGCACTAAAGTACATTTTACACTTCTGGTTTCATATCTGGACATGAGAAAAGTTTGAAAATCTTGTTATTGATCCTTACACTAGGGTCTGGAAAAAAATCCTGATATTAGAGAGCGGTACTGCTATAGGATTCTTTTGCTCTTAATTGTTGCCCAAAGTTCATCAAAATAGTTCATGTACTGATGGACTGAAGCTGTAACAGATGGGCAAATAACGAGTTTCATGTGGGACGGGTAACAACAAAAATAACAACTATGCCTCAGTTCTTAAATATTTGGGGTTGGGCTGACTATATGGATAAGGAGAACAATTACAGCTTCAGATTCAGGTCAAGCTTAGTGGGATTTGAGGTATGGTCTTTTGTTTGCTGCTGATTTAGTTGAAAACTTCCTGGCCACTCCATTTGATTGGTAAGTGATGTCATCTGATATCTTGCGCTAGCCTCGCTGAACGTAGCCGCAGTTGCTCTTGCATCTCTGCTGGATTTATGCACAAGTGAGTGGGGAATCATACCAAGTGATCTGAACATGGGGTTATTGAACGGCAAAGCCATCATTGTCATCATCCTCTGAGATTGATACTGTCTTACTGTACCTCTTTCCCTCTTGTGAGCATTCTGGTGGCCTCCTAGTGCCTGTGAACTGTAGAACTTCCTCTTGCAGAAGTTACATGAAAAAACCTTGCCTGAAGTTGGTATATGTGACTCAGATTCTTTAGATATCGAAGTCAAGTTTCTTCCTAAGCTCAAATTCAACCATTCTCCTTGATCAAGCACAGAAGTGCCTTGATTGCCATCTTCAGCAGTTCTCATTCCCGATCGTATTGTAATTGAGCAGAAGTTGCTTTTTTCTTCTCCCACAATTTTCACTGAAGAGCCAGCTTAAAATTTTGTGGATGTACAAAGGTGCTTTATGGAGATACTAGCCAAAAGGACTTTTAAAGGGCTCCAGACAGATAGACAAGGAATAAAAAGAGATCACACAGGAGGTGAAGGTCAGATCAGATAACTATGATTGATCAGATCTATTTTCACTGTCCCCTCCAGCTGATGCTTGGTGTTCTAGGGGACAATGCTTAGATCATGTTACACTGCAGTCTTTGTCAAATCTAGATTCCCCACTGATATCTCTCGTCTGTTGAAATAGTTCTACCTTTAATTAGGTAACTATTAAAGTAATTCTACCTAATTATGCAGAAGGTAGAATAAGATACCTCTCCTTGATGTAGTATTAATGAATTCTTTTGATATATCAAACTTTAATTATCTTCCACTAGAGTTACTAAAATAAACCTAGTGGATATTTTCTTTATAAATAAGAAATAAACAAGATGGACAATCCAGTTGTCTCATCATATTTCTACAATTTGTCTTCTTCCGTGGTTTTGCTGCTTCTATTATTCGCTGTAGCTTATAGATATATTTGTTTATGATCGTTTCTGGTAGCAGTTTATGACTTAGAAATCTCGCAAGCGGCTTTGTAAGTTGACACATGCCGAAAGGTAGGGTTTTTTAATGGACCCCGACTGCCTGAAGCTTTCAGTTTAGTTTTGTTGTATTATCAAGAACTAGATGGTTTATAGGTTAACGCTATATCCAAATGTTTCATTAGGTTGCTCAATGTGTTTCCATCATTTCCCCTGTTTGTTTTTGCGCGGTGTTAAAATTGTACACTGCAGAAACTTTCATTATCAAGTAGGTGACAAGTATTATAAAGATGGAAACCCTACTGCAAAAATTTATTTCCTGTATGAAAGAACTAGTGTATGAGAAGTTTTTGAACAGAATGTAGATGTTGGAGTGAGTGGTGGCAGTGTGTTATACTACATTGAATTAGAATGTGATTGATGTAATGTTGTGAAGTGGTAGGCCCAAAAGTTTGGCAATAATGGTAATAAAAAATAGGAAAAGGATGAGAGAGAATCTTGTGGACAACTTTGTTTAGTATTTTCTTCTGAAAGGTGGAGTATCTATGTGGCTGTCTTCATGTTGTGGTTTCTTTCCTGACATGTTGTGGCCATAGTATATGAACAGTAGAAGTACACCATGCGAACAAACTTTTTCTGTCCAGTCAGCCAAAGTATTTGTGGGCAGAGTTATTCAGTATTTGTGTCATGTAAGCGGGTAAAGCTAGAGTGGGTGAAGGATGATTAGTTGAATCCCTTTGTTGGGAAATGATACCGTATATATAAGTTTAATATTACTGTTTATACATATTCAAATCTTCAACGCCTTTATAGATATCTTTGACTTCACAATTGAAGGTAGTTGGTACTTGGTGGAATAGTCTAGCACTCAAGCTACATGCTGAGGCAGAGCTAGAAGTTGTAGCTTTTGTTACATACTGGAATGAACAACAAAATATAATCAAATTTAAAAATAATATGGACAAGTTTTTAGAGTAACACTCTAAACCTTAAGTAAAAGTATCTTCAAAACAATAAAACATTAAAGGTGTATATCCATCGATTCTCATCAACTATTCTACGTTGACCAAATCCTCTTCAGCTGGTGGTATGAAATGACACTTAGGCTTTGGTGGATCATCTTTTTCACTAACATATCCTTTTCGCCTTTTCACTACCATATTTTCATAACAGTGCTCCATATATTGTACGAAGGTAATCAGATTGGAAGCCATCAGAGGGGATTGGAATTTCGTCGCTAAGGAACTCGGCAAAAGTAGTTACAAACTGTCACGACCCAAATTCACAAATCGTGATGGCACCTATGTTCCCAACCAATAGGTAAGCCAACCCAACATATTTGCCAATTATGATTAACTAAGGAGGTAAAAAGGTAAACAACGAGTAAAATTTCCAACACTAAGTTCTTTATAAAAATGATATGCGGAAAGCTAAAATACTACCCAAGAATTGGTGTCATAAGTACAAGAGCCTCTAAATATGATGCAAGTCTGAAACTAACCGACAAATCCAAACATAAGGGATATTCTGTCTGAATACTAAAATAACAGAATAAATAAAGATAGAGGGAGGTGTGGGCCACGGAAC
>JAJOOO010003233.1:0-20799 GCA_029582685.1 Solanum piurae
TAACTAAAATATAAATAAATTTAAAGGAATATGAATTTATACATATAAATACTTTGAGTTTAATTTATTTGAATACTTTATATTCTTTGTATGATTGAGGCTATATATCTCCCAATCTATTCATTTTATATAAATAAAATAGGTGGTATATTATAGTTGTAGTAAAAATTCGGGAAAATAGAAAGTAATTTATAAATATTTCACAAGCTAAGATTAGTGAAAGGTGTAAAAACGTTAGTTCATTACTAAAGAGAAGAATAAACTTTCGAGGAATATGAATATCAAAAAGAAAAAGAAAAACACGAAGAGACTATAATATTTGGATGAAAAAAGTAATTATCTAAAATTGTAACTGATCTTACTTGAACCTCAACAAATATTTTGAAACTCATTTTATTTGATGAACAAGTGGATAATATTATTTGATGCTTTGAGATTTTTACATTTACAAGATTATTTTATTTAATATGTTTATTCGCGAGAAGGATACAAACAAAATAAAATGCGTACGAACAATAAAAGATAGATTTGAAAAAATTGTATAAAATTATTAAAACAAGATCGATCACTAATTGAAATTTTTATCAACCTAAGAACTCTTGAGAAACATTAGAGTATATTCTTCGAGGAAGACATTCAATTATTATTATGATTATCAATATTAATTTTATATCATAAAAAATATAAGAAAAAGTTAACTAACAAAAAAAATTATTTTGAAATTTTCCTTAAAATTAGTAGACGTGAAAACGTGAACTGACTTGATAATCTTAAAGGAAAGTTACTGAAAAGATTAAATAAAAATAAATAATTGAAAAGGAATGTGAGGAAAATGTTAAATCGAAAATGATTTTGGAACGTATCTAAAAGAGAGATAAAATTACATAAATTAAATAAAATTATGAAAATGAAAAATGATAGGAATAATAATAAAATAACAAACTTAGATAAATAAGAAAAACAACAAAAAATTAAAGAGAAAATTTTCAAAATGTCAATAATGAAACAGGTATATGATCAATTAATTTGCTTCTTTTTCATAATTAAATTTCTGAAATTGTTATTTGTTTCTTAAACTTAAATATTTCTACTAGAAATCTTTGTAAATAATGGAAAGGTTTAAATTGTCATTTCTGATTGCATCAATGTCTAACTATTCTTGTGACACCTATATCTATAGTAAAACTAGATATAGATAAAGTAGTGTGTTCACTTTTTACGATTTAGAAAATTATTATTTTTTAATTTTTTTTTTTCTTTTTTTTCATTAATCAATTTGACAAATAACTAAAAGAATCTATCATACTTATTATATCTAACTAGGTAAATTACCCGTGCTTCGCACGGGATTGAACTATTTTATTAAGCTTACATATGAGCATTCGGTAATATTCTTGTTTTCGATACATACACTACATTGTAAAAAAAATATTATCTTAAGGGAAAGCGTTCCTCTGAAATCTTTAAGTGATATATTTAATTATTATTGTGTTTATTATACAAAAATTATGAGTCATGGAGAGATTTTAAGCATAAGAAAGAAGTCTAAGAAAATCTCCATGGAAATAGTTTGTTAGAAATAAAGAAAATTTCTAAATTCCAAGAAGTTATAAAGAACAACATCGGACGTTAAAGAAGAGACCTATAAGCCTTGAACAACAACAAGAAGTATGTTGTATCATGTATATGTTAAAAATGATCATAAAATTGTTACTGTCGTAATATTTTTTCCTCATTATCTCAGAATAGTCCTTATGATTGCTTAAGTTTCATATCACCGCCCCAACTTATTTGGAATTGAACCATAGTTATTGTTATGGTTATAGTATGCAGTTACAAAGAATTAATGCAAACATCAACCAAACAGTAGGTGACATCTGAAGGGAACTGTTTAGAACTAGATATTCTAAACCAAATTTTGATACATAACATATTAAAATCTAACACTATAATTTTGTGAGCACTTGAACTCACAAATATCCACAAATAATAATAAAGACGACTTTACTTTCCTAAAAATCAAGAAAAAAAAGACATGTTACTTAACATATCTTTCAAAAAGATAGTTTGTCGGGCTGTATCCAAGTTTTAAGTTCACAAATTCAACTGCTTTATTATATGTTATATGTTCAGGTACTTGATATAGACACCACGTGTTCCTCAGAGTTGAAACATCCACAATATAAGGTATATTATATTATTTAGTGTAGTTTCAATTCGTATAAGGCCAAGCAGAGCCTAGAGAATATCCGTTGCATATTATTACGTGGTGATGCCCTGTGAAGCATTGTGTGTGTATTTTTGTTGGATGACAGGTTTTGGATAGACCTGTTTACAAAGGAAACTCTGCTAAATTTTTTTAAAATTCATTCGAGGATGAATGATCCAAAGGAGGGGATAATGTAATATCCCGTAAATTAAAATACGTTTGCGACTCGTAAACACCAATGCATAGATGTGATATCAGGGGAGGTATATCATTAAAAATAGTTAAGCATACCATGTAACCCTTATATTTAGTCATTTTAAGGGTTAAAAAAAAGTTTTAGGCCAAAGAGATCATTAAAGAAAAGATTAAAGTTAAAAGGTTCATTGTGGAGGAATACTACAAATGATCTCATTTCTCATCTGACTTTGAACGAGCATATATCCTAATATATAAAGAGTTAGAGGGCCTACAACCTATCCAATTGAAGGTATTTGAGTCTAGTTTCCATCAAAATAAACCGCTCGTTAAAACGATATCAGAGTAAAAAGTTATGTTCATTCTACGACAGACGCGTGCACTGTCCAATCACTGCGGGACATGTGGCACTTTAGAGAAAGTCGGCCAAACTTGTTGTTTTTATATTAGAAGTTTGGGATATACTTTATCACATATTCAAGAACGTCTAAGGACTAGTTTCAAGTTATTTCTTCAAGTTTTTCTCATCTTCAATCCACCAAAGCTTAAGGTAAGTTGGTTTCTTCAAGAATCAAGTGTCTTCCTCTCCATAGACCTATAGATATACTTAGCTAAATGCTTTCTTGAAGGAAAAAGTATTGTTCTTGGAGAATAAAGAATGGAAGGGGCTGCTTCTCTTTGATATATAGGTATGAATCATCTTCTATCTTCATAAATAGTATTCCAAGGATGCTTTAAGTATAATTTGCAGGTAGGACTCACGGGACGGTGATAGGAAGTCGTGAGTTCATGTTTTACCCATTGTATTTGATGTTTTGGTGAGGAGGGAGTTTGTAGAAGGTTGTGTTGGCTGTTGTTTTGACCAAATGAGGGGTCAATGAAATTGTATTGGGGAGGTAAGCTGGTTACATTAAAACGGAAGGCGAGGTATAGAGAATGCGACTATTATAGTTCTTGAAAGTTTGTTGCTCACCAAGTGTTTGATGAAATTCCTAAGTCGCTAAGAATATGTTGTAGCTGGTTATATGAGCTCCTATTATTTTAATTTATGGCATTAGTTATCTACCAACTTAAACTATGAGCTTATAAAGGAATTTGACATCGTTAACAAGGAACCGGTGGGATGGTGATCGGAGGCCATGAGTTTTACTTTTATGTTAAGTGTGGATGATTAGGGGGGCTGGTTCTTTATGGTTAAAGTATGAGGAGTAATACTGAACATGTAAATAATTCATAAGCCTGCTTGGAATGTAGAGAAAGAGAAGGGTGTGGTGATACACCATACATCTGTGGTAATTATTGAGATTGTCGCTCGCGAATCATTATTGTGTTTTTGGCATTGTTGTGACTCTTGATTAGTTTCTTATACTATCCTTTTATGATTTTGTGTTATAGATAAAGTTGTCAGCAAAGAAGTTTGACGACGTAAGATAGTAAGTCCTGAATTAAGGTATGTAAAGTTGAAACCTCTTTTGCCCTTAAGGCACGACCTAAACTCGCATGTTCTTCCGATAAATGTCACTATAGATTGTATAAACCCTCTCATGTTGAGTCCTAAACGTATAGAGTTATAGTACTCTTCAAGGAAGCAATATGTTTCACACAACTACATTTTTCCACAGTTGGAACTCTTAGAAGTTAGCGGTGTACATGTTGCATAAATTTAAAGAAAGCAGCCAGCCACAAACTGTTCGTAAGTGCATAGGTCACCAGATATATGATTCTCAAGCTAAAGAATGTAATCATGAATTGTATCACGAGCTATGTGATTAATAAATTAATTATTATAAATAATTGCAAGCAGTTGAGATTATAGACTACTCCGCAGCGTAGGGTGGGTATATTTAGGGCTACTACGTGCGATGCTACTCTGTGCACAGAATTCAGTTATGGTCAGCTGGAATTTCCCGTTGTGGATTCACCTGACTGATACAGGTCTACGGGCAGACAATACAGGAGCCCTGGGGGGCGTACCTTGATAGACCTCGTTACCAAACTATAAGATTTCACGTGTGGTCGTGACAGTGGGCTACAGATGCCATACAGGGTTCACTAATCGTCGTCAGTAGGCCATCATATGATTCCCTGACAGTTAGCTTTACAAAGAGCAAAGAAGCCATATAATGAAGTAAAGATATCACCTAGGCAAATTATAGGGATTATATATATATAAATGACTAAGCCATAAAACGTTCGATGAGGACCATTCAGTTTGGTCACAATTCCAGTTACAGATTATGTCTCCTACATCCACATGCTCAGTTTTCCTATCATGATATTTGATGTCTACTTGTTATTCAGTTTGCTTTACATACCAGTACATGTTTTGTATGTACTGACGTCCCTATTATTTTGGCGTTTCATTTGTATCACTACAGGCTCAGGTACTCAGGACAACAAGCATTTTCAGTAGACTAGAGTCTTCCAGTTTAGCAGTTGGTAAGCGCCACCTCTACCTTGAGCTATCAAATATTTAGAGCCTATATTTTGCTACATATGTTCATATATCATAATGGGTATGTCGGGGCCCTGTCCCGACTGGTTATCAGATTCTCAGAGGCATACTCTTTAGAGGCATACTCTTTAGAGGCTTCATAGACTTAGTCTTGTTTCCGTTATAAAGTAGCCCAACGGGCCCTTTTGTTATCTATGTTTTAGTATGTGTCTTCATATAGGTTCCGCTGCTTATGAATCTTCAACTTTGGCATGAGATTAGTAAGATATCTAGCAGGTACTTGTGTATATCCTTGATGTCTTCCCTTTTCTAGTTAGGGGTGTGACACATTACTCAGATTTCATCCAAATCTAGACTAGGCTAGGAATTTTCAAGTCACAACTCAAAAGTTTTCTGGCCCCAATTCTTTCCCTATTAGCTTTTCCCTAACGATGGGAACAGGTCGTTACAATAGATACCAATTTACCCATCACTCGTCCCCGAGTGATCAACTAGGAAAGAATGGCTAAAGTAAGGGTAGATTAATATCTAAATCATCGAATAGCTAGGGATACTAGTCTTGCATGTCTTTCTCAGTTTCCCAAGTAGCTTCCTCAACCGGACAATGCTTCCATTGAACCTTCACAAACTTCATATCCTTGGTCCTCAACTTCCGGATATCACAATCAAGAATTGCAACCGGTTCTTCCTCATATTGAAGGTCTTTGTTTAACAAAACCGAGTCTCACTTTATGATGTAATCTCCGTCCCCAAACTAACCAATTGAATATCTACACATCCTCCCATACAATGCCTCAATGAAGTCATGTCAATACTCGAGTGATGATTATTGTTGTTTGTAAACTTAACTAACAACAAAATTGATTCCCAATAACCACCAAAGGTGATCGTACCCACGTCTGCAACATGTTATAAAGGACTTTGACACAATCATCAAGATAAATCCTTTCTCACATAAGCATGATAAAATTCTAAATCAATACTCGCTACAATTAGAAGTGAACCTGAACCAACCAACTCACACTCATAATACCCATACAATCATAGTTCTTATCAACATCTCCATCTCACAACATCATGAGCTTAAGTTATAAAAATTTGATCTTTAGACATCAGATACTCATTGAGGGATATGTCCAAGCATACAAACTCTCTAACAACACTATAGAAATGCTAAATTTAATAATTCTGATAGTAGACTACCCTTAAGAACAGTAGAATTGGACTCAATGATCCCCACATTCAACCACACATAATCGATACATGACCTCGACGAGTAGATGAATATTAAGATTGTCGGACAACCATAATTACGCATGGTAGCTCTTCTATGAATTCTCATAAGCAAGGTGGTACATGTAGAACCACTGAAATACTTTAACAACTCCAAGACAACACCAAAGGGTTTCATGTGAAGAGTCGATACAAGTCATTTCCATTCAGTTAACTCCACATACTCTTCACATCATTCCACTGAAGTCCACACTTTCAATAGTAGCAACCATCATGAACACTCTGACCATTTACCTTACTCTAAACCAACACTTTTAAATGAAAACCTTTCTTAGGTACTTTAACAATCAAAAGTAATAAACTTTACGACTCAAACAAGGTGTAAGTCCTTTCAAAGTCTCAATAACTGATACAATTGATCATTTCTCACCTTACAAACTCATACCTTGACAAAATATATCACCATGAATGTAAACTTACAATGGAAAATTTGAATTGTAATTTCAACCGTATAACACTATCCCCTTATCTATCAACATTAGCTTATACCTTGAAGATTTTTATGAATTCATAGATCTTCGCTTATCATTGATCGCATGTCCATTGATCTTATAATATCTTTCGCTAAAAATTCAATCGTACTCATTACTAAACTCAAAAATAAAAACAAAGCACTTATCATCACACTCGAGCTAATGTCTGTACACTCTTTTCTCGAGTCATTTCTAATAGTTTTTAACCAATCTGATGAACCCATGACACTATTACCATAGCCACATCAAAATGAATGAAATCACGTATCTTTGAACCCAATTATCTACCCCTCTGAAGACACCTCTTTAGTTTTGGTAATCAAATAAAATATTCTTGCTCTCGCCTCTCTCTAAAGGTTGTACTACATCCCACTATTTTTTTTCTTCATTATGACTCTTGCTCTTATAAATTCTATTCGAGTGGTGTCCCACCATCTCTTAAACTTTCCATACAACCATATTACTCACCAAATATTAGAAATACACAACCTTAGATACTCGCAAGTCATAATTACTATACAAAATTCGCTTAACCAACAATCTTATTATATAGCTACATCTGTCACAATCCATCACGAAATCTTATTACCATTATGCTCAGTTAGCCCTGGCTATCACTACAAAGTCAACCTTTTCATCGACATGACATCTCAAACTCAGGTATACTCATCATATTCAAAGGACTAACCCAATTTTATACGCACTTTCTTACTAAAATACTTCAATTGCCTTCACCCAAGTATACTGATTCAGACTTTCTTTATCCATAAGCTTGTCATTCTGGTATCAATCCACTCCCTTATGGCTTAAGATAAAATCACCAGTCTTCATACTACCATCATTTTTCTTAACAAACAAGACATGAGCACCCCACGGGGAAACACTAGGACGAATAAAACCTTTATCAAGAAGCTCAAGCTTTTAAGTTCTCTCAATTCTGTCGGATCCATGCGATAAAGAGGAATGGAGATGGGGCGAGTACTAGGTTCCTAGTCAATGCATAAATCTATATCTCTAACCGGAGGAATACCAGGCGAATAGGTAGAAAACACTTCTCTAAATTCTGACACCACAGGAATAGACTCAATAGAGGGAGACTCGACCTCAACATCTCAAATATGAGCTAAATACGCCAAACATCCCTGCCCCACCAGTTTCCTAGACCGTACGAAAGTTATGACCTTAGCTGGTTTAGGCTTGTACACCCCTTCCCATTTTAACCTTTCCCTACTCAGTATCTCTAGAGTTACCAACTTAGTATTACAATTAAGCACAACATAATAGGGGGACAACCAAGTCATTCGTAAGATTATAACAAAGTCAGTCATATCCAGAATAACCAAATCAGTCTAAGTCTGAAAACCCATAAACAAGACAAACACGATACACATAGGTGACTATGACAGACTCTCCAACTGGGATGGAAACATGGATGGGGGCATCAAGTACATCACAAACCGCATCAAATCCCAAGGCAAACTGAACTGACACATATGAATAAGTAGAACCCGGATCAAAAGAAATAGTAGCCATCCGTTCAGAGACAATAATAGTACTTGTGATCACTGCATCAGATGCCTCAGCCTTGGTCTTTGTCGAAAAGGCATAAAACTGAGCCCTGTTATCTTGACGGGCATCCTCCTTGCCTGGCTGCACTATTTCTCTGTCAGCATTACCATTTTCCTGGCCTCTACGGCCTCGTTGATTCCATCCTCTCCTACAATGTGGATGTCCTCTGCCATTACTACCGTTGCCCGTTGGTGCCACTGCTCTGGTCTGCTGCGGCACGGGGTCAGACATACGCGGATGGGGAAAATCTCTCCTCATATGTCCAGGTTTTCCAAAATTGTAACACACTTAATAACTTAACCAAGTAAGCATTGTTGCTATTGGACTAGTCGGATCACGACCCTCTTTGGTATACACTCAATCTAGGAAATCGTAGTAGATATTCAAACCTCAATTGTCGCAACATAATTTTATCATTTACTAAGCAATCCATACATGTTATTACAACAATCCTAAATGTATTTTCCAAGTAATGGTGTTCATTATCTATCCATCCCTTACAAAACTTCACGAATGTTTTCACATTTAACTTGAATCTGCAAATCTGACCTTAATCCCTTCACAAATGATGAATTTGCTCTTTTTGAATGAAGCAAAGTGGACTACCATATTTGGATAAAACACAATCTGGTCTTATCAAATGCAACATTTATATTACGTTGTTCCATATTCAAGAACTCATCTCTCCTCTTATCCCTCAAAGTTTAGGGTATATACTTCTCCATAAAGAAAGCAATAAAATGTTTCCCAAGTCATGAGTAGTGCATTTACTACTCGGCACTCAACATGAGACCACCACCATATTTTGGCGTCTCCCTTGAACTGGTAAATCATAAAATCAACACCAAATCACTCTACCTTATCCATGTTATGAAGCAGCTCATGACAATCAACAAAAAAATCATACAAATCTTCAGATTTAGTACCCATGAAGAATAAAGGTTTCAACCTTAAGAACCTAATAAAAACCTCATGTTTGGCACTAGTCATTACATGCCCACAATGAGTCAGGGAAACATACCTATTTCTAAGGACACCTTTTCTATTTCTGGTGTTGGTGTTATCATTTTTGTTGCTCTAGTTCTGACCATAGAATGAAGGAGGAAAGATACCAATTTGTATCACCCAGATACCAATTGGATTCAAGTCATAACACGAAAGAAGTAGAAAGAAATGAGTTTTTTCCTAAAGTCATATAGCCTCTCGACTCGTTTTGGTACAATGAGATCAACGAACCTAGGGCTCTGATACCAATTTTGTCACGACCAAGACCGTCGTGATTGGCACATACACTAACCCTCCGGTGGGAGTTTCACGACCCAGGGGTACACCTAGATGTAACAAGGAGTATTTAACCTCGAAGGGGTCTCATACAAACCCCTTAGCATATCATAACATAAGATAATAGAAATGATGCGGAAATTTTAAAACTTTTTCCATACAATCGAAGTCTTTTTAAAAACAAACGGAAGTGTATAACACCTTTTCTCAAACCATCTAGTACAACTTTGAATAAAACTTTGGGATGCAACCCAAAAAAAGTCTAAAGCATAAAAGAAAAACATAAGGGAAAGGTGATCACATCCTCGGTGCTATGAGGACTCACCAAGTCTTCAACTCCTTTGCTTATTAGAAACCTAGCTATAAGAATGGAACTCAAGACCGCCAGACCCTACATTTGATAAGAATGTAGGCAAGAGAATGCGTTAGTACAAAATGTACTAAATATGTTAGCTAGCATAACATCATAAGAGCATAACAAGAGTGTTAGCCAACATAAGATATAAGCATAAGAGATAATAACATAGTCATAGGCATAAATTCCAACAAGCATTCATAAGGCATAACCCATATACATAGGAGATACATCATACTCACAACCTAATCCATACTTAGACCTTTAGTCAAACTTATCATGGAAGGTAACTATATCAACAATCCAATCTATTCATACTTCATATAAGAGAAACACTACCTAGGCAACCTCAAGTCATACTTGTGCAATGTATGGACAAGACCCCATAACCTCATCCATACTAAGTACCACTTTAAGTTATCATGCATATTGATCATCTTTTTTATCTCATATTTAGCTCATCATAAGGGACAAGGGAACATCCACCTTTAGTCACACATGCATTGGAAGGGCCTTTCAAGCTACAATCCAAACTAAGCACACGTCATGAACATAAGTCATAAGCACAGATCATCATATCATAAAAGCAACATATCAGACCTACCCTCAAAGCATACTTGTGCAATGCATGAATAACATCCCATAATCCCACCCATGCTATGTAAAGCTTCTTGAATAACCATAATTCATAATTCATAATCATATTCTAGTTTTGGAAATTAGCCTTAACCGACATAGACCATGTGAGATAAACATGGAATCCGGTGTCTACCCCACACCGAAAAGGGGTTGTCTTACTTGCCTAAGGTAGGACCATACTCTTAGCTTAGGTGGATCCAATAGCTAAGTAACCTATGTGGGCACATAGTTATGGGATAAGGAGATTGCTACTAGAAACCCAGACTCAACTAAGGTAGAAGGTTTCCATCTCATGATATACATATTTTGGGAACCCAGACTCAACTAGCGTATAAGGAACCCATTTGGAAAGCCAGACTCAACTAGCATAAAAGCTTTCATCGAGAAGCCGGACTCAACTAGCGTAGAAGCTTCCATCTCATATTCATATCCACTTGGTGCTAAGCATAATTCCCATTGAGTTCATATTAAGTCTTGATTTAAATTCATATTTTATGGAAGAATGTCTTAACACTCAATCCAACATAACTCGTACTATAGCTCATAGATTCAATAGGTGAGAATAGCCTTTCAACCTTAGAATCGTCATATTGTGAAAAAACTGTTCACATCATATCATATTCATACATAGATGTGCATATGAGGATAGATCCCAACAACACAACAACTAGATCATAATCATAATCACTTCACTCTTAAAGTGTTCATATAGCATGTACATAACCTTCATAAAACATACATAATATCACATTTACCCTTTCAAGGTCAAAGCTCATATCAAATCAACACATCTAGAATGATTACATTAGACATAGATATAATCATAACTCATGTGATTTTATTACTTTATGCACTCGAACATTCATGAAGTAGATTAGGTGGGTAAAGTCCTTCCATAATTATTCTATCTAATAGTCTACCATTTTTTTAGGTAAGCTTCACTCTTAAAGCCTTGACATGCATAATTTATCAAATTGGTTTTACTGTCAAAGTCCTAGTGATCAACATTCATAATTACAAGCCCTACTGTCAAAGCTTCACTTCTTACAATCATCATACATATCTAGACCACAAAACATTCTAGTCACAAGCTTCATTCTTAAGAAATTCTAACCATATCTCATCATAAAGGCTCAATCTCAATAAGTACTAGTCATGATCCATCATACATACAATGTTCTATTTCAATTCATGTTCGTATGACTCTATTTTTTGAACAATTACTATACATATCATCAATTCTAGAAGATTACCTATGAATACTCAAATTCCTTTCACAAGACATAAACCCACATTATTTAATTTCATCAATTAGACTAGGGTTAACCATGGAATCATGGAATTTCATCATAATATCATAATTCACTACTAGTTCAATCATAAACAATCAATATCCACTCAAATGGATTCATACTCAACTAAACCCACAAATTAGAAGGAACCCTAACTTGAATTGGGGATTAAATCTTCACAATTGGGGAAATTCTAGGGGACTCCATGGATGGAAGAATCCATGGATGAATAAGCTAACATACCTTGGATATAAAGCCCTACAAAGCTTGCAATAATGGACACTTGACTTGACCTAGCTTGATCTTCTTCTTCTTCTTCACTTCTTAGAGAGAGGATTTTTGGAAGGGAATTGGATTCTTTTTGGTGAATTGAAATAATGACTTGGATCAATGTATTTAGGGGTATATTAGATTTATATAGGTGGTATAAACTAATTTAAAACGACACCACTTAATTTAATTAAACCCCAAAACACCCCTAGACTTAACCGCCAAGACTAAACAAAAAAATTGTTTTCCAGCCTTGACCCAAGACTCCACAACCAACTGACCATGGATGGGACCACGGCTACTCCTGGTTAGGCGTAGTTCGTGATATGTGGCATAACAAGAGTGGGCCTGACCTATGGAGACAACCCACATCACGTGGATCCATCCACGAGGTGTGGGTCCTGCCCGTAGCTACTGCCTTAGGAATATTTCAAGGAGGCCTCACCCACGCTTCCCACCTACGGGGTGTGGGTCCATCTACTTGGCGTGGGTGGCCTCGTGGGTGGTGTTGTTTTAGGGTAGTTCTGGGGTCCTCCTCAAGGACCCTTGGTTGGTCTTTGTGGAGTCGTACCTTGACGTTCTAGCCCTAAATCCTTCATTCTAAGCTTGGGGAGTTATATCTACGACTCTAACCCTCATGTCAAACTCTAGTTAAGCTTACTTGTTTCTGGGGTGTTCCATTATCTCCCCCTTGGGAACATTTATCCTCGAATGACGATCTAGACACCTTACATAATTAAAGACTCAAGACTAGCAGCCCATCATGCATGCACCATCAAAATAATGCACAATTCAAAAGAGGAAACGTCAACTCCATCTCAACATACTCAATGAACATAAGGAAGTAGGAACTATATCTAACAACCCATTATGCATGAAAGCTCAACATTTCATATATACATAGGAGGAACTACCTTCTCCCAGCATGCTCAACTCAATAACATGAAGCCAATTACGCAATTACTCTCAAAAGCACACTAAAGCATGTTCGACAATTCATCTCATAAAGCATATAGGCAATTCATAGTAAGCGCACACCAACACGAGGAAAACAATTCACATAAGACTCATTTTCTTTCCAAAATACAAGCTTTCATAAACATGCATAACATGAGGAATCATGGAAACACATATACACACAATGACTCCAAACATAATACAAACCAAGAGGAACTTATCATCTCAAGAGTTCGTATGGGCCTACCAAATGGGGACTAAACTTCCCAACTCATTCCATCTTCCTAGGGTGAGAAATACAAGTAAACCCAACTCCTAAACACTAAGAACACTCTACGACCTTTCTACCAAGCACATCATCTCCCCTTGGGAGTAATCTTAAACAGAATTTCTAATCACCATTCATATCAATTCAACTAAGGTCAGATCCATACATTTCTTATCACTAAACTTTCACCTCCATCACACAAGATTACTCTAAACTATGGTGAACTACACTTTTACCCTTCTTAGAGGAGTCTACTCACTCAACACATCTAGGCATTACTAAAACCACCCCTATTCATCAAATCCTTCACCCTACCCAAAACTCAAAATGGTCAAGTATAGGGTTCTACCATCAATATCATAAAACAACAAAGAAGCCCATTCATACTAAAGACAACTGCAAAGTCTATTTTACCAAGTCTATCAAGTCACCAAACACAAGAAACACCGGAATCTAAATAAGCATGAAACACATACCGGTAGTCACATCCAGGGGACACTCTTTTGTTCAACTCTAGCTTGGAGAGCATACAACATATTTTGCTTTGGAGCATCCGTACCTGAATTACTAGGAGCAACTTGCTTACCCTCTCTTCCTCTAGCGGTAAGTACCCGAAAATCTCTCATCTTATGACCACTCCTACCATAATCATAACAACCCTCCATGTCGGCTAGGAATCTACCATAGTGCTTTCTTCCACACTCCGTGCAAGTAGGCTTAGGCAACAAAGGTTTACTATTACTCCCTATTTGAGTCTTAGGGTTAGACACCATCTCTTGGTTAAATGTCGGGGGAAACCTAGGAGGACCTTGTCCAGAGAACCTTTCAAGAGAAGAATTATCATCATCAATCATAAGCCTCTTTTTCTCCTCAACCATCTCCAAGTTTCTCTTTCTCAATTTGATGAGCATAAATCATAAGGCGAGAAATATTCATATCATGATCAAACATAGTCATACGACATTCTTTTGATACTAAATCGTACACCCCCGACACAAACTTACTCATTCCCGACCAAGGGTCGGACACTAGAATTGGAACATACTTAGACAATTGGGTGAGCATCCATGCATATTATTTAACACTCATATGACTTTATCTAAGGTTAATGAACTCAAGAACTAAAGATTCTCTCATATCTAAAGGGAAGAACCTATCTAGAAAATCACTCTTGAACCCTTCCTACTCTATGGGACCCATTCCTACCGGTCTAGCCTATTTCCATTGATCAAACCAAACTTGAGCAACCACTTTGAGTTGATAAGAAACCAACTCTGACTTCTCTACCGGAGTCACTCCTACTAAGTCCAACACCTTAGAGACCTCATCTATAAATCCTTCAGGATCATCTTCCACCTTGGAGCCATAAAACTCCAGAGGGTTCATCCTTAAAAATTATCTCATTCTAGAAGCAGTCATTCCCACTATAGGATTCACCGAAGCAACCACCTCCCTATTCACTTGTATTGTCATGGCTTGAGCTAATATTTGTATCGCCGACCTAAACTCCACATCTGTAATATTCCCATCCATAGGGTTAATTGGAGCTTGAGGAGGAACCTCTTGATCCACCACGTCTTTCTCATTCCTTCTAGCATTTGCCCTTGTGGTCATCATATCCTGAAAACCATAGGGCACGGATTAGGGGAAAAACCTACTAGAGTTAAACTCTATGGCACGACTTAGACAATAAAGAAGTGAGATTTCCTAATCATTTTATAGCTTCTTATTCACAAAATGTGGTGCGCTTCAGACTTATGAACAAGACTCTACTAGACGTGGTTTTGAGACAATCCTTGTATCATTTTAAACCTTGTGCTATGATTACCAAGTTTGTCACGACCCAGGGGTACCCCTATCTAACAAGGCGTACTCAACCCCAAAGGGGTCTCATACAAGCCACTTAGCATATCATAACATAAGATAATAGAAATGATGCAGAAATTTTAAACTATTTCCATACAATCGAAGTATTTATAAAAACAAGCGAAGCCTATATCATTTTGTCTAAAACCATCTAGTACAACTTTGAATAAAACTTTGGGACGCAGTGTAACAACTCGGAAACCAGACTTAGAAAATGCAGCAGAAAAACACATGATCTAGTGAACCATGACAGGGTTCACAGACCGTAAGAGGGACCACAGTTCGTTGACCTGCCCGTGGACTCTGCCCTTCCGAGCAGAGGTGGACCACGGAGCCCTTCACGGGATGTGGACCACCTCACGGGCTATACTGGCACTCGTGGGAGCCAGGCAGAGTACCCCAGGCCCAGATGCCAGGCCATGGGACCCTTCATAGGTTGTGGTCCTGACGACGTACCGTGGTAGCGCCCATGAAAGCCATCTCAGAAACCAGCATCTACTTGACCAAGGACCACGACCGGCTTAATGGTTCGTGGTCCCTTTGACGGTCCGTTAGAGGGGACCGTAGTCAGCCTACAAAGTTTGCAACAATGGAGACTTGACTTGACCTAGCTTGATCTTCTTCTTCATCTTCACTTTCTAGAGAGAGAATTTTTAGAAGGGGATTGGGTTCTTTTTGGTGAATTGAAATAACGACTAGGATCAATGTATTTAGGGGTCTATTAGGTTTACATAAGTGGTCTAAACTAAGTTAAAATGACACAACTTAATTTTAATTAAAACCCAAAACACACCTAGACTTAACCCCCAAGACTAAACAAAAAAAATCCAGTCTTGACCCACGACTCTATGACCCACGGACCGTGGGTGAGACCACGGCCCATCCTAGTTGGGCATGGTTTGTGGTCTATAGAATTACAAGAGGGGACTGACCTACGAATCCAAGCCACATGGTGTGGAACCATCCACGAGGTGTGGGTCCTACCCGTGGCTACTGCCTTAGGCAGATTTCAATGAGGCCTCACCCACGCTTCCCACCTATGGGGTGTGGGTCCATCCATGTGGCATGGGTGGCCTCGTGGGTGGTGCTGTTTTAGGGTAGTTCTATGGTCCTCCTCAAGGACCCTTGGTTGGTCCTTGGGGAGTTGTACCTTGACGTTCTAACCCTAAAATCGTCATTCTAAGCTCGGGGAGTTATATCTATGACTCTAACCCTCACATCAAACTCTAGTAAAGCTTACTAGTTTCTGGGTGTTACAGGGAGAACCATTACTACAACCCAACTAAGCTATTTAACCAAAATACTAAGTATTTAAAGCTATGAAAGCAGGTTTAAATAACTAAATAATTAATACGAAGTTCTCATAAACTCCAAAAATTCAACTAACATCTAACAACTAATGCGGAAATAACCCTTAGAACCTGAAAGTTATTATACCAAAACTCTAAAGTTCAACCAGTCTAGGAAAAAGGGGTACAACCCCAACCAACATAAACAACTGCTAAAAATATGTCTAAGTCCGAAAAGAATGTACTAAACAAAAATGAAGGATCCATGGTTTCCTAAAAGAATTGGTTCACCTTGAATCCGGTCTCGATCAGTTATCTCCTAATTGAGGTCTATCCGTAGCCACCTGAAGATACCATGTACTCAACAAAGAACGAGCAAGTGCAATATCAGTACACAACCACCGTGTACTGGTAGGTTCACACGGCTATTCTAGTAAGCGAAACATATATAAGTAGCTATAACATAGTAAACACGACCTGTACAGAATATATATACATCAGTTATCATTTTAGGAGCAATGTACAGTTCCATATTCTCAATAACAAGTAATTAAGACAATTCAATGGTCCTCTCATGGAATCCATACCCAACTGTTAGTGTGCCGGAATGTGACACCCGATCCCAATTAGTATGTCAAAATGTGACACCCAATCCCAATTAGTGTGTCGGAACATGACACCCGATCCCAATTAATGTGTCAAAACGTGACACTCGATCCAATATATGTGTCAGAACGTGACATTCGATCCCAATTAGTATGTCGGTACGTGACACCCGATCCAATATATGTTTTGGAACGTGACACTATGTAACACTCTGTAAATACGTAGACCTAACTAAAGCTAAAATGAATGATATGAGGGTCTAGAGAGAGAGTAATTGCCTAGATAACCTAAGGAAATGGAGGAAAATAATTTCCTACTTTGGTCCATTCTGCGATGGGCAATGGCATCGCCCAATCACCTTGGCGACCAGCCAATAGAACTCTCCTCGCCTAGTGGGCAGCTTCCCCCAGACCTAGCTACTGGAACTTTAGGTGATCTAGGTCGGGGCTCGCCAACCCACTTGGTGCATCGCCCAATTTCCCCCTCCATCTCCTAAGTGATCTTCCCTTTTTAGGAACCTACTGGAAACTTAGGCGAGCCAAGGGTCCATTAGGCGTGTCGCCTAGTGCCCTTGGCGAGCCAAGGGGTCCATTGGGGGAGCTAGGTCATGAAGGAGGGAAAAATTTAAGTGCTAACTTAAAGGGTCCCTAGTTTTATTCAAAATTTAAAACCATAGTATTCTATTATTTTCCCTATAAGTATATAAGCTTTTTAGACTTGAAATTCCTTCAATTTAGTCACTTTTAAAAGAATTAAAATACAACCCATATCCTCTCCAATATTTCTCTCACTAGAAATCCTCCATTGAAAAAGGTCAAGAATTTGAAGGTTAGGGCTCAAGAATCCATCTTTTCAACTCCAAAATGTGGAGAAAACTTCAATCAAGGTATGGGGATCTTGATTCATGGAAAGCTTTCTTCCATGAAGTCCCAAAACTCTTAATTTCAAATTAGAAGATTCTTCAAATTCTAGGGTTTTCAATCTCTAACATGGGTTCTTCCTAAAAATGATTTCAATGGATTAGTTGATTATTATTATGATTGAATTGTTGTTTATCGGTGATTTTATGATAAAATTCCATATGAACCCATGAATTTCCTCATGACCCAATTTCATGATTATCTTTATGGTTGTATTGATGCAAGATGAATACTATGAATTGTGTCTATACTATTTTAGCTTTTGGAATCATGTTATTATTCACGCTTATAGTAGTATTTCTAAGTGTGATTGTGAGACTTTATTCATGACCGTTGAAGGGTAATTTATAAAGGTTTATACATGTTGATGAAATTGGTGTATGAACTCATGATTCACCTAGAAGGTGAAGGTCCTATGACTATTGTGTAAATTGTGGTATTGTTGAAAGGTAATTCTCCCATTACCCTTACACATGTATATGTATGAATTGTCTAGGATGATGATAATGTTTCTGTGTTGATTGAAAGACTATTCTCATGAAATACTATGAATATAATGTGAAAGGTTTACTCACATATTGTTGATTCTAAGGTTGAAAATCCATTCTCACCTAATTGAATCTATGAGCTATTTTTATGGGTTGTGTTGAATGAAGGGTAATATGTTTATTCACACATTTATATGCAATTCAAGACTAATTATGTATAATTTAGGAAATAATGCTTAGCACCGAGTGGATATGGACAATGAGGTAGAGACTCTCCTGTCAATACAATAGGTCGGGTTTCTAAAGTTAACCTTATGAGATGGAAGCTCCTCCGCTAATAAAATAGGTCGGATTTCTAGAAGCAATCTCCCTATCCCGTAACTATGTACCCACATAGGTCTTTAGCTAGTTGATCCACCTAAAAGCTATACACTTAGTTCTACCTTAGGCAAGTAGGACACCTTCTTTCGATGTGGGGTTACACGACACTGGAGTCCATGTAGCTCACATGGTCTATGTCGGTTATGGTTATTTCCCTAAATGATAAGATTTATAATGTGATTCAGACTATATCTATGACTTCTCAATGGGCATTGCTTAATAGAAGTGGGGGTATGGGACTCTACTTTTATATTGCATAAGTAGACCTTGAGAGAGGTTATAGCGTGGTTCCTTATGTTATGATGATATATGAATGTATGCATGTATATTGAATGGATTGTTGATATTGAATGACTTTCCTTATGTTCAAGTGATGTATATGACTATTTCTTGTCTATGACTCTTGACTATGATGAGGTTTAAGGATCATATGGATGACTAAGGTGACCTCAAAGGGGTACTTAGTATGGTTGGTATTATGGGATGTCAACCATACATTGCACAAGTTCACTAAGGTAAAGGTTCCATTATGTATGAGGGTTTGTATGATGAATATCATATGCCTTGTCTTCTTAAACATTGAATGTGCATGGTGATTCTCAAACTTGACAAATGCATGCTTTTGAACTAAATTTTCCTTTTTAGCATATTTCAAGGATTTTTATGTATGTTTCCATACTTAGTACATATTTGTGCTAACCCCTATTTATTCTACTCTTTTGATAAGTGTAGGTTCCGGCTAGGTGGAGTGTGCTTCCTCCTTTTGATTAGAGCTTGGATTGCTATCTCCAAGACTTATGGTGAGTCCTCATGTTCGAGGACAAGAGCCATTTACTTCTAGTGCTTTTCCTATTTTTTTACCTTTGAGACTTTTCGATTGTAAAAGGTTGTGAGCCTATTGACATACTATTGTAGTAGATGATTATGAGACATTGTCTAGTTTCCTTCGATTTATGAAAAAGACTTTGATTGTTAAAAAGTTTAAATTCCATGTCATTTTCAATTACTTATGTTTTACGTATGCTAAGGGCTTGTATGAGACCCCTTTGGGGTCAAGTATACCATGTCGCTTCCGGGGTATAGACTCGGGTCGTGACAAACTTGGTATCAGAGGATAAGGTTTTAGGATTGATTTTTTAGGTTAATGTCTCATAACCACGTCTAGTAGAGTCTTATTCACAAGTGTGAAGCGCGCCACACTTATGAGTGAGAGGATATGTGATGCTTAGGAAAGTCCACTTCATTCATTACTCCTTAGTCATGCTTTAGAGGTTTAACTCTATGAAGACCTTTTTCCTAACCCTTCTCTTGTTCTTATAGGCCATCAATACAAGAAGGAGTCAAGATGAGCAAATGAATGAGGGAGTTCCTCCCCAAGCTCTCCAAGATCCTCAAGCTCCTATTGATGAGAGGGCTATGACTAATGTGGAAATAAGGACGGCTCTCCAAA
Organism: Solanum piurae; assembly: GCA_029582685.1. NCBI lineage: Eukaryota > Viridiplantae > Streptophyta > Magnoliopsida > Solanales > Solanaceae > Solanum > Solanum piurae. Next base: position 20,257 of record JAJOOO010003233.1, read on the forward strand.
CATTAACTCAAGCTATGACGGCCCAAGCCAACCGAAATGTTGGGCCATATGTTAACCCTTATGTGAGCACCGTGGCTTCAAGGTTGAGAGATTTCACAAGGATGAGCCCTTCTATTTTTTTTGGTTCCAAAGTGGGTGAAGATCCTTAAGATTTTGTTGATGAGGTTTACAAGATAATTGATGCTATGGGGGTGACTTCTATAGAGAAAGAGGATCTAGTCGCTTATCAATTGAAGGGTGTAGCCCAAGTGTGGTTTACTCAATGGAAGAGGAATAGGCCGGAAGAAGTGGGTCACGTTGGTTGGGAAGTGTTCAAGAAAGCGTTCCTTAATAGGTTCTTTCCTCGGGAGAAAAGGAAAGACAATATCACGCCCCGAGAATACCCCCGAGACGCTGACACGGGACCTAAGACCACAAGTGATCCCAAGCTAACCCTGATGGCATGATCATGAGCATACTAAAGATAATAAACTGATGCGGAAGCTAAATCATAATTAAAATGAAAAGATGGGGAATACCCATATACTATAACTGAGATAAATG
>JAJOOO010003234.1:0-19731 GCA_029582685.1 Solanum piurae
TTAAAATGTGGGGGATTTTTTACTTGTGATAAAGACAAAATTAGACTTACTATCTAATTTAAATTTGAAAGTACAAGATATGAAATTTAATGACATTATTGTATTATGTTAGACCCACAAAATTCTTGGAGTATATTTGATATTGTGGTCATTGAGTCTCTCTTTACTAGTATATGATATGACTAGTATAAAACCACAAAATTATATTACTCGTTCAAAAGAATTGTATTCTTTGATGAAACAGTGTCGCTTAAAATATTGTGATTTTTCATGAAAAGATATGTTTATTTGTATAGACATGAACATTGGTGAAAAGTGATATGTTATGTTTGTGTTGTAAAACAAACATTTGGGTCATATTTTCCTTATTGGACCGATGAGACATATTTTCCTTATTGGACCGATGAGACTATGGTCATGAGTAATTCTATAACAAATTGAATGTTATGGAAAGGTCCTTCTAAAAAGGACAGCTGGCAAGGTGCTGACTCTAAAACTGTGTTTGCATTTGACAAAGTTATAAAAAGTAAAGAACAAAATATTTATAGGAATTGTTACCTCACGGGAGGTCTTTTCAAACCAAGTATTTCTGTTTGTTCTTACTTTCTTGAATTAAATTGTTTGTGACATGAACGATTGGGACATATCAATTACAAAACCTTGCAAAAACTGATCAACCTAGAAGTTTTGCCTAACTTCTAGTGCAATAAATCAAAATGTCAAGTATGTGTTGTTGAAATGAATTTTAATCCCTTAAAATTGATTTACACTGACGTTTGTGATATGAAGTCAACACCATCTCGTGGTGGGAAAAAGTATTTCATAAATTTTATTGAAAATTGCACTAGATACTGTTATGTCTACTTGTTGAATGGTAAGGATGAAGCGATAGAAACATCTAGGCAATATAAAACTGAAGTTGAAAATAATTGTCATGATTAGAAGTGGTAGATGTGGAGAATATCAATCTTCTCTTGCAGAAATATATTTGGAAAATGGAATTATCCATCAAATTGCTGCACATACTCACCTTAATCTAATGAAATTGTTGACAGGAAAAAACCGAACTTTGAAGGAAATATTGAATGTCCTACTTATAAGTTCAAGTTTACCACAAAATTAGTGGGAGGGGATGCTATCATTATAGAAAAAGAGAACAACAAAAGTTTGTATGTTCAGAAAGAGAGAAACAAAAAATTTTGTTTGTTAATAAAGGGAGCAACAAATAAAAAAACTTTTGTTTGTTAAGAAAGGGAGCAACAAAAAGTTTTGTTTGTTCAGACTTTGTTGTATCTTGATAGAGAATTGTTTATGGCCCCTTAAAGTATATACAAGCAATAACTCTTGAAAGATAGTGATCTAACAATTTTCAATACAGTCTATTACATATGAGAGATGGAAATGAGAGAACTATTTCCAAACTGCTCAAAATAGGAGATAAGACTGTGGATTGTATGTTCATTGGATATGCTACAAATAGTAAAGCATGTTGATTTATGGTTCATAAGTCCGAACAGTGGGATAGTCAAGTGAAAGGTCTAAACGACCTTGGAAAGAACCAAAGGAGAATGTACTTAATAAAGAGATTCAGAGGCGTAGTAATTGTCAATGGACAAATTACTTCCTCCGGGTTTGATTTTGTAACATTTCTTCTTGAAAATGAGTCCATTTATTCAAAGAAGATATGTATTTTGTGGACTCATTCTTTTTGTAATGAGGTTGTCAATAGTAGGATAGATTCAATCTTGAGCAACCACACTTGAGATTTGGTTGATCTTCCTCCAAGAAATAAACCTTTGGGTTCAAAGTGGATCTACAAAAGGAAAAGAAAGTTGATGAAACTATTGACAAATACAAAGCAAGACTTGTTGTCATAGGCTTTAGACAATAATAAAACCTTGATTATTTTGACACATAATAGCCACTAACTAGGATTACATCAATTCAGATGTTAATTGCGCTAGTTGCGGTATATGGCCTTCAAATTCGTCAAAATGGATGTGAAAACATTTTTTAAAAAATGGAGAATTTGAGGAAGGAATTTACATGGAACAACCTGAGGGCTTTGTGGTTCCTGGTAAAGAAAATAAAGTCTGTAAACTTGTTAAGTCGCTTTGTGGACTAAAAATAAGTGCTCAAATAATGACATGCGAAGTTTGACCAAACTATGTTGGCAAATGAATTCAAGATTAATGAATGTGATAAATGTTTTTTACATTAATGACACTCCAAATCACAAGGTAAATGTTTTTTTTTATGTTGATGACATGTTGATCATCAAAAGAGACATTTATGACATAAATACTACTAAGCATATGCTAGAAAGTGTCTTCGACATGAAAAACATTAAAGTTACTGATGTGATTGAAAAGGTACTTGACAAGTTCAAGTATTTGGATTTCTATATTGTCAAGACTCCGATAAATGTGAGCTTTGTACTTCACAAGAATGAAGGCAAAAGTGACTCACAATTGGATTATGCTAGAGTATTGAGAAGTATGATATATATCATGAAGTGTACACGATCAGATATAACATGTGCTATTAGTAAACTGAGTCGGTTCACAAGTAATCTCAATCAAAATCATAGGATGAAAATGAAAAGAGTTTTGGAGTATTTAAAACATACTTAAAAATCTATTGTTTTGCATTATAACTAATATTCAACAGTATTGGAAGAATATAGTGATGCAAATTGAATCACCAGGTCAAATGAAGTAAAATCCACGAGTGGGTATGTATTTACTTGTTGTGGAGGAGCAGTCTCTTGGAAATCTTCCAAACAGAAATGTATCGCTCGCTCTAGTATGAAATCTGAGCTTATCACTCTAGATAAGGCCTGTGAAAAAGTTGAATGACTCCGAAATTCTTTGAAAGATTTTTGGCCAAAACCTTTAGCTCCAGTATGCATACACTGTGAGAGTTAATTTGCAATAGGTAGGGCATGGAGCATGATCTGTAACGGAAAATCTCGTCATATATGACGTAGACATAATATCGTTAGAAAACTACTTTCAAGTGGAATTATCATAATTGACTATGTAAAGTCAAAGGAAAATGTGTCGGATCCACTTATAAAAGGCCTAACTAGAGAGGGAGTTGATAGATTATCAAAGGGAATAAGACTATTGCCAAGGACAAGTCATTGTGGAGGTAATTCTACCTAGAAGACTGGAGATCGCAAGATCTAGGTTCAAGGAGATCAAATAAAGTCATTGATGACGGTTCAACATAGTCAAAATATTTTTTTATGGTCCATTCTCATGATAAGACAATGTTCAGTAACAAGGATAAAGACATTAGGACTTTTTAATGGTTTCTAAGTTTGATACAAAGCATATCAAATAGTGTATCTACGAGATAACACATTTAGAAATCACCTATGTAAGTGTGAAGTGCAAGCCGCTTCAAGGAGAATACAGTAAGGTCAGTTCTCTACGCACTTATAAACCAAGACATGTTCATGGCTAAAACGAACAAAACAATGAGAATCAAAAATAGTTCAAGGGTTGATTGTGTGACTTATGTTGTCTAGGTATACACCAAAGCTCGACGGTTCAAAGATATCAAATCTACCGATTGACCGAGTATATCTGATATATGTTCACTATGGAAAGTTCAAAGGGAAACCCACTTATTCAGATGCAATCAATCCTTACTTATGAATCACACAGTTTTTCATGCATATGTTTTAACAATAGCCATTCTTATTCATGTGGGGGATTGTTGGGTTTTAAAGGTATGAACAAAAAATGAAGGGTTGTGACTCTCCTGAAGGGTTGTGACTATGCCGAAGGGTTGTGACCTTTATGAAAGGTTGTATCCTTTCTAAAGGATTGTGACCATTTGAAAGGTTGTGCCTTTTCCAAAGTGTTGTGACCTTTCTGAAAGGTTGTCTTCTTTTCAAAGAGTTGTGACCTTTACCCTTTGTTGGCTATAAATAGAGAGTCTTTCTCTCTCTTTTTTTGCATCAAATTCTTCCCTTCTCTTGCATACATTTCTTACAAAACAAAATCGATCGATCGTGTCTGTGTGTGTGATTTGTTGCTGTCATTTTGAGTTCGTTGAAATTATTGAAGTTTGAGGTACCGCTACTTCTTTAATGGTTAATCCGTTTTATCTTGGGAGGAATTAATCTACAACCTCGGGTACTTGAGGGGATTAAATTTCTTAAGGACACACAGTGGGTTCTGTGGACTCGGATAGTTCTTTGTTTTTTCTTTTCATCTTTTATTATTTCTGGTTTGCTAATCTGAATACAGGAGACAACAGTGATAACCAAGAATAATGAGTTTTGTGGGTAAAGTGTATTGTAATCATGACTTATTTCTTTTCAATGTTTCTCAAGTCATTAGTGAAGATGCTAGTACTTAATTATTTACTTTCGACATGCCAAATTGGTAGAAAAAATATATTCTTCTTAAATAATGAAGAGCCTTACCAATTGGGTATTATTATTTTTGAGATTAACTTATATCCACCGCCAATGGAAACTTTTCTTAACATTGTCGCATACTTTTAAGGTAGGTTTCTTTTCTCATTATTTTTATTTTTATTTTATAAAATATAAATATTAAATATAATAATATAAGATAATTACGATTCTAAATTTATTTTACACATTAGTTTAGGATTTTGTTTCCTTAGTTAACGAAATTACCATGCTTGTTTCATCGGTATAGTTTTGCGGGAATTTCAGCTTCTCTAGAGTTTTGTTATTTATTTTCCTTTTCATAGAAAATAATCCTAAGTTATAAAGTACAATTTATTGCTTAAGATTTTGTTTTCAATTTTTCTCTCAATTACAGATGTCTTTTTAATTAGCTTAAGTTTTGAGCTTTAAATTATTCGCTGTGTGTTTATTTACTCACATGGTTTTTGCAATTCCAATCCTCTGTTTTTGTTTATCAAATAGATAACGTTATGATTTTTCATGAAATTTTCATTAGTAAAAGTTGTTAAACTTTAATATCCGTTGAAGTGTTATGCACACAGGTGAATATAGTACTTCAATTTCTATTTTTAACTATAAAAACATGCAAAACATTTTAGACCACCCATTCAAGTTTTACTCTTTAGAGTATTTAATGATAAGTGTTGGAGTTTTCAAGCTGAACTTCGACTCTATAAAAAGAATATAGGCAAGAAAAAGAGAAGAAATATTTTCCGGTGAAAAGATAATTTTTCATTGAACTGAAATGGTGTTTAGATACAAAAAAAAATGCAATAACTAAAGCCTATATCTAAGTGACTACTTTGCTCATGATTCCATGATAAACAAACTCTTAAAAGTAGCAACTTAACTCCTAAAAACAACAACTAACTTAAACTGCCGAAGATGGCTAAAAACCTGGAGAAAATTCAACAACTTCTATTGACTAGCTACTGCAGTAACTAAGACAATTAATCAACACTCCTCCTTGCAGTTGCCGCAAATTCTAAGTCTTTCTCTGAGAAATTCGAATGGTAAGGCTTTGGTAAAAATATTCGTCAGTTGATGATCCGTCTTGCAGTACTTTAACCCAAAAAATCCTTCTTTATGTGTGTCTCTAAGGAAGAATAATTTGATATTAAAATGCTCAAATTTTCCATGAAAAATTGGATTATTAGAGATAGCGATAGTTTCTTGATTATTCACGAACACCTCTGTGCACTTTTATTGCTTTAAATTCATGTCAACTAGAACTATTCTAAGTCATAAGGCTTGATTTGCTGTAGTTGTTGTTGCTATGAATGCAACTCCAGTCGTTGATTGTGCAACAATCTCTTACTTCTTAGTACACCAAGAAAATATTTCTGAACCAAGATTAAAACAACAACTAAAAGTACTTTTCATGTCATCGGAGGAGCCACCCCAATCACTATCGGAATACTCCCTGAAACACATACTTCTGATTTGCATATAACTTGATTACAAAATTCAATGTTCATTTAATATATCTTATCACCCTTTTAGCTGCTCTAAAATGAGTGTCAGTTGCACAATTACTGAATCTAGATGGAAGACTTACAACATACAAATGTCGGGTCTAGTTGATGTAAGATACATGAGACAACCAACTATAAACTCATGTAAAGAGTTTCATCCACTTTTCCAGCTTCATCTTTTTTTGCTCAACCGCTCCTTCTGACACATGGAATAGTTGTCTCTTTGCAATTTTCCATTTTGAACTTTTTCAAAATGTCTTTTGTGTACTTCTTATGATAGATGAACACTTCATTTTGCTCTTGCTTGATTTCCATTCCCTGAAAATACACCATTTCTCTCAAATTCGTCATCTCGAAAGTATGTTGCATATCTTCTTTAAATTTTTGACAAGTTCATTATTACTTCCAGGATCATCTACATATAGTGAAAAATAAATAAATTAATTTCATCATTTTTAATGTAGAGAGTAGTTTCACTAAGACATTTTCTAAAGCCCAGTTGCACCAAATGTTCATAAAACCTATTGTGATCTGGGCGTCAAATTTAGTATACAAAGCTTTTTTTGAGCTGATACACTTCACCTTCATTCCCTTTGACTGCAAATCCTTTAGGTTGCTCAACATAAATATCCTTCTTAAGAAAACCATTCAAGAATGCAGATTTATCATCCAACTGAAACACTTCCCAACCATTTTGTGCAGCTATAGCCAACAATAATCTAATGGTTTCTAATCTAGTAACAAGAGCAAATGTATCAGAAAAATCAATACCAAAAATTTGAGCATACCCCTTTACAACTAGTCTGACTTTGTGCTTGTTGATAGAGTCATCTGCATTCAACTTCATTTTGAAAATCCACTTCACTCATATGACTTTCATGTCTTCAAGTCATAAGTTTCCATGTTTGATTCTTCTCAATCCTGGTGAGTTCCTCCTTCATTGCAGCTCTCCACTTTGGATCTTTCTCTACTTCCCAAAAAATTGTTGGCTCAAGAACAACCATATTGCATCTCTGATAGATATCATAAAGAGATTGTTTGTCTCTTACCGGGATATGATCCACCAATTCATCTTCTTTCTGCTGGAGCATTGTACTTTGATCTGGAATGAATGTTGGTTCTACTTCTTTCCAGCTCCATTGTTCATCTTCCATGAAATACACATATCTACTTATCAAGATTTTCCTTGTATGAGGTTGGAAAATCCTCCAAGCCTTAGAAATAGTGTTGTAACCCACAAATATTCCAGCTTCCACCTTTTTATCCAACTTATCTCTTTTAGCCTGTGGCACATAAGTAAAACACACGCATCCAAACACTTGGAGATTTTTCAAAATATGTTTATAACCATATACCAGACTTCAAATTGCATCTTTCCTTCTAATGATTTTGTTAGAAGCGTGTTGAGTAGAAAGACTGAGGTATGTGCAGATTCAAATCGGTACTCTTTTGGCAAACACTTCTCGTACAACAAACACCTAGCCATCTACATTATGGTACGGTTCTTCTTTCCACTAACTTCATTTTGTTGTGGAGTTTATGGAGCAGTGAGTTGGTGTTCAATCACAACTTCTTCACAAAATATATTGAACTGATCAGATATGTACTCCTTGTCATTATCGGACCTTAAAGATTGAATCTTACTTTAAGTTTCGATCCGCTACTTGAATTTTCAAAAGATAGCGGCAACCTCTGACTTGAACTTGAGAAAGTATATTCAAAACATTCTTGTATCCTTGGTTTGATTGAACTTTTACAGGTAGTGCACCCTCAACAAATCCTTCTGACATCATAAGTCTTCTCTGTTCTTGTGCCTGCAAAGAATTCAATAGTTCTGCCAAACTAATTGTTGACAGATCCTTAAAAGTTTTAAGCGAGGAAATAGTTCCTTCAAACCTTTTGGGGACTGTTACAAGAGTTTTTTTAACCAATCTAGAATAAGGAAATTCAGAGCCAAATAATCTTACATTGTTGGCAATGTTGAGTAATTTATAATACTCTTTGACTGTCTCTGAATCCTTTATCTTCTAAATTTCAAATTATCTTATGAGATTGATAATACACATTCCTTTTATCTGTTCATCTCCTTCATATATTTTCTTTAGAAAATTCCAAACCTCAAATGTTGATTTCATTGTCATAATCCTGACAAAGATTTTAGATGAAACTGCAGCAAATAGCGTCGCTCTAGCCTTTCATTTTCTTACTTTCTTCTCCTTGTGATTCCTTATCTTTGTCATGGTTTGATTTGCAAGCAAGGGAGGAACTTTGTATTCCTCCTCATCAGCTTCCCACCAATCATCTACCTCCATTCTTGCTGTCCAAACATAATAGCCTTCACCTTTGAAGACAGGTGGATCTAGTGCAGTGAAAGGAAATTCTAAATCCATATAAAAAAAAAGGAATAAGGAAAATGATTTTCCCTCAATTTCAGGTCCCTCGAGATAACAACTCTGATACCACTTTTGTTGGAGTTTTTAGGCTGAACTTCAACTCTATAGAACATAATTAAAGGCAAGAATAAGATAAGAAATATTTTCTGGTAGAAAGATAATTTTTCATTTAACTGAAATGGTGTTTAAATATAGAAAAATGCAATAACTAAAGCTAATATCTAAGCAACTACTTTGCACATGATTTCATGATAAACAAACTCTTAAAAATAGTAACTTAACTCCTAAAAACAACAACTAACTTAAATTGTTGAAGTTGGCTAAAAAGCTAAAGAAAATCCAGCAACTTCTATTGACTAGTTACTGCATTAACTGAGATAATCAACAATAAGGCTCACAATTATTAATTCTGCATATGTTAATGACAATTACAGTGGCAACTGGCAACATACACAACAGTTGTAGTGAGACTTGGGCAACATAAAAGGTGAGAAAACAAAAGTGAGAATTTGTGCTATGCATCTATAAAAGTTTTTATCATATTTTTCTTAAAAGAACCAAAAAATTGAAGTTCTTTTTTCAAATAAATAAATCACATTCACAATTTTTCTCCCTCCGTGCCACAAATGGTCCAAAAACTTAATTAAATTCCCAAGATCAGCTCTTGCCTACGAAAGAGTGTACAACAATCTAACATAACTTTCAAGAGTTCAAAAGAACAACCTTAGATGACTTAAATGGATCAATATGGTCATTAAGGATTCATATAGCTAACCCCAGTTTGATTGAAATTGTGGCGTCATAGTTCTTGTGGCTAGTTTAGACTTCACTTCCAAAAATAAATTCACAAGTTAAACAAAATCCGAAGTTGCATTACATTATCTACATCAAAGGATTACTTTCAAACTACTCAAATTCAAAAGAACAACTAGCTCTAATAAAGAAATTAAGCTTTCATTTCTCCATGGAACATCTTTGATATCTCTCTCCATGAATTTGAGATTCACAGAACTTCATTTTTCTTCTCTACACAAGTTCAGTTGTTGTAGGCATTTTTAACCCATAATGACCCAATGACACTCTCGATTCTTCACCACCTAACTGAGGAATAAATGGTATAATTGCATTCGTGTAACTTTCTATTTCCTCATGTGAAACTCCACGCCTTCTGTATTTTGCTCAAGTAAGTTAGAAATTCCTGATTTATCCTACAATATATAGTTAATGAATATTAGATTAATGAAGAAGAGAAATTCTTCAAGAACAGTTTTTAGATACAAGCGCTAATCAAGTATAATGAATGATGAAGAACTATGTAAGTTGAATCGTATTCACTATACATATTTTTGTGACACGGAAGAATTCCAAAAAAAGGGTAAAAATCAACCAAACTCCATTAAGGAAAAAACAAGGAATTTTGGTGACTTGTTGAAGAGACCAACAAAATGTTGAAAATTAATGACATCACACGCAATGAACCTTATTACACACTTTTGGTAAATTTGAAATAGAAAAAAGTTAATGAATAAATAATTACAATGAATTTTGTTGATGATAGCTTCTTTAAACTGCTTCAATGGTGGATGCTTGTGATTTGCTTCACCGATATTGAAGAAGAGCTGAAACAATCATACGGCTAAGAAAATCTTGTAAAAGTATACCGATGAAACATGCATAATTTCGTTAACTGAAGAAATAGAATCCTAGGGAGCGCTTTATCCCCTAATATGAGACTTTCCGACGCAAATTCGAATTTAGTTGGGCTCCAATGTGGGTACCGCACACCAGGTGAAAAAACCAAAAAAAATATCCTAAACTAATGGGTGAAATAAATTTAGAATCCTAATTATCTTATATTAAAATATATTTAATATTCATAAAATAAAAATAAAAATAATAAGAAAAGAAAACTACCTTAAAAGTATGTGTCACCGTAAAAAAAAAGTATCCATTGGCGGTGGATAAAAGTTAATCTCATTATTTTTTTTGCAAAATTTTAAAGGAATAATAAAACAGAAAGTATGTTGTACTTTTGGTGATGCACTTTGCTTCTAGAATTTAATTTATTTTGTCATCACTAGAGTAAAGATATATTTTTGAATGATGATATATAATGTTTGAGTGAAGCTATTAAAAGAAATTTATGAGCAAAACAACATGATATGTACCTTAATACTTGCAGCAGAAATAGCTGATGTTGATTTCGCTATCAAAACAAATTGCTCCAAATCTCTCTTTGAATAACTAGGAAACAAAGATTGTTCTTGTTCACAAACTAAGTGTTTGTGAGTGTGTAGTTTGAATATTGACAAAAAGAGTAAAATTTTGGTTTTCTCTATTTTCACGTTTTCTCTTCTCTCTTTTTATATCGTTCTTTTGTTATCCTGTTCTGAAAAGAAGAGGTCTGCTTTTAAAAGGAGGGGTTTGAACAATTACAACTTCTTAACGGTTCTCTCTTCTTTTCAAAAAATAATCTTATCCATTTATTTAATTCTTTATTAAGAAATTAAATAAAATGGATCGGTCGGGTAGGATCGGATCGGGCCGGATCGTTCCACGTGGGTGACCCACGGCCCACCAAAAAATTATATCTCCCACTTCGCACATGATGGACAAGACCCAAGCCAATACGACATCAACTAGACACACAATTCATATGAAAAATAGTTCGTGTGATCTCTGAGTATCAAGGCCTGTCTTCAAGTATTTACAAACCCTACATAGGAATTCAATCACATGTGAAAAGAATTCAATACAACTATAAGGACACTATTACTCACAATACCCCAGACTTCATTCACTACTTCATTAGTTACTTATTTCATTCCTCATCCTCTTAAAGAGGTTAACTTGAGTTCATGTTTAACTTTATACACACAATTACACACAATACCAATATGGTTAGTGCATTAGTCGGCTTGTGTATACAAGTTTATTATTCAATTAATTATCTTTCATTTCTACTATCAGTTTCAATTCAACTGCTTACCTAGACATACACTGCATTGTCGAATCATTCATGGCTATTAGTAACATGCTAAAGTAGCAACATCGATGGAAACTTCAAGAAACAGCAAAAGGTCAAATGGTATTTCATTGAAAAGTCATTTTAACTTTTTCAGGGTCTCACATAATGAAGAAGCAGAGAACCATTCTTTCATTGACTCATTGATCGCCAGAAACATGTGGTATGAAACACGTGTTATGATGTTTTCACCTTATACTGGTGTATGTGTCTCATTCTTTCGATTATCCAACATCGTATGGACCTTGGTCTAAACACCTCCAGATGTTTAACTCCAGTTTCTCTCTTCAGTGATACTTAAACTCATTTTCTTAGAGAAACACTTGTCTGGTTCATAAAACAAGTCATAATATAATGGTGAAACTCATCTCTTCATGTTCCTCGACGTAAAAGGTGATTGCTTGTGTGAGAGATCCAATCTCGTGACTTATTCGACACATTTTATTTTTTACACAGTATCACATGCATACTGTAAATGAACATAAATTCAATAGTATTATATAGATGAGAATATTATAACAACCAAGTTATCATACAATACTGAAATATAATCAAATCCTACGCAAACCTAGAGCCTTAACATGATCAGCTATCATTTCACATGTAGGATTGTATTGCAAACTTATTTAACCACTTCTACCACATATCTCATAAAGTTATACTTGATGTCAATGTGTTTGGTCTTGCAGTGATACTTAGGATCCTTCATTTATGCGATAGCCGCTTGACTATCATAATATAGAATCATGGGACCTTTAGAATTCTTTGTAATATTCAAATGCTCAAAGAATCTCTTTAACCAAACAATTTCTTGTACTGTTGATGCACAAGCCACAAATTTAGATTCCATGGTTGAAAGAGTTGTGCAAATTTTCTTTTTAATTTTCCATGAAATAGCAACCCCATTTAGTAAGAAAGCATAACTGAATATTGATTTTCTATCACTCCGGTCACTAGCCCAATCAACATCTGTATAACCTCTTATGAATAAATCAGATCCACTATAACATACATTATGATCCGCAATTCCCTTCACGTATCAAAATATTCTCTTTACTTCTTTCCAATGATCTCTTCAATGATTAGACTGATACCTGCTAACCAAACTTACGTCATAACAAATGTCTAGGAGAGTACACATCATAGGATATATCAAACTCCCGACAGTACTAGAATATGGAACTCGGAACATGTCTTCCTTTTCTTTTACAGTCTTTGAACACATTTCAAGGTTTAAAGTTTCACCCCTTGCTACAAGAGTATCTATGGATTTGCAACTATTCATTCAAAAGCATTCCAATATTTTCTTTATATAAGTTTCTTGAAATAAACTCAAAAATTTCTTGGAACGATCTCTTTGGATCTTAACACCCAATATATAGTATCATTCACTCATATCTTCCATATCAAATAATTTTGAAAGCCATGACTCGACAGGTTTTACATACACTAAAGTATTTCCTGCTCATAAAATATCATCTACGTAGAGAGAAAGAATTACAAATTTTCCATTGGACTTTTTCACATAGATGCAATGGTCCTCATCGATCATGTTCAAATCAATTGACATCACCTCCTTATGAAATTTCAGGTACCACTACCTTGAAGATTGCTTTAGGCCACAAATTGATCTTTTCAACTTACAAACTTTCTTTTTGGCCTTTAACAACGAAACCTACTGGTTGTTCCATGTAGATTTCCTAATTTAATTGTCCATTGATAAAAGTGGTCTTCACACCCATTTGGTGTAGTTCTAGATCTAAACATGCAACGATAGCTAAAAGTAATTATATGTAAGTAAACTTCACAACTGGTGAAAAAGTTTCCTCATAGTGTATTCTAACTTCTTGAGTAAAAACTTTTGCCACCGATCATGCTTTGTGTCTTTCTATTAACCCATCCGATTTGTGAGTCAGAAGTTTCTTCGGGCATGCTGGGTTTTAGAGGAGGTTCATGAGAGATTTCTCCAAGACTACAAGACGTATGTGTAGTTTATTGGAGAAAGAGGTGAAATTTGTGTTCGATGAAAGTTGTTTGGAGGCCTTTGAGTTGTTGAAGAAGAATTTGATATAAGCACATATTTTAATTGTTCCTAATTGGGAGCTACCTTTTAAGCTTATGTGTGATACTAGTGATATAGCAGTTGGTGCAGTGTTGGACCAGAGAAAGGATAAGGTGTTTTACTCTATTTACTATGCCAGAAAGACTCCTAATGCAACACAATCCAATTACACAGACAAAGAGAAAGAGATGTTTGCTCTAGTATTTGTCTTCGACAGGTTCAGATCTTACTTGGTAGGTCGTAAGGTTATTGTTTACACTGACCATGTTGATATCATGTACTTATTTAACGAGAAAGATGCAAAGCCAAGGCTGATCAGATGGATCTTGCTACTCCAAGAATTTTATTTGAAAACCAAGGATAGAAAAGGTTCAGAGAATCAAATCGTAGACTACTTGTCTAGATTGGAGGATTTATTTCATGTGAATAATGAAGGACAGATTCATGAAGAGTTTCCTGATGAGCAATTGTTAGCTTTATACATTGCTCAAGTTTTATGGTATGTCGATATTGTGAATCTTCTAGTAAGTGGATTGTTCCCACCCAATAATCAATGATAATTAGCATGAATCCATAGCGGGCTATAACCCTGGAATTTCCCAAGTCATTGTTTGAAATCCAATTGAAATTGAATAGTGGTAGTTACTTTATAATTAATCACTTAGAAACATATATCACTCTTCATGATAATACTTTCTCTAAATTCTAATTGTTTGAAGAATCGAATACGATCTAATCTTAAGTCCATGTGGGCACGAAACATGGCTCTTAAAAAGAGCCACTTTAATACTTGCATGACCACGTACACTTGCGCGTGCATTTTGGGTGCAACAGTTGGTGCCCTTGGGTTATTATCGTACAGTTGGCTATGTTGATACGCCACCTTCCGGCTTGGTTTCCCGTAGACTGGGGTGGTTGGATCAGATTTGTGATGACAGAGTACCTTGTGGACTCATGGTGTCGGTTTTTCAAAAGTTTCTTTCCTTGGAGTATGTCCTTGGAGCCGGGTTCATTGTAGACTTGTCGTTCCCAGGATGGTTGTCCTTTGTATTAACGTGGTTAACTTCAGGATGTTGTGTTTCAAATGGATTTGTTGGTTTTGAGGGTTAGAAATGGATTTTGGGCTTTGCCTTGGGCTAAGTTCCTCGATGTTCAAGTGGATCATGTTATTTCATCTGAGGTTTATGTTGTATGGTCTTGCATGTGGATTTCAGTTGGTGCTGGAGATTTTCAGGATAGCTAAGGACCGACATGACGCTCTTGGTGGTTAGAAGATGTTAGATGTGGAGCATAAAGGTAAGTGTTTCGATGTGTGAGTTGGGTTGCATCTACCATTGTCCTGTGTTTGCTCTAGTTGGTAGTTCCGGTGTGGTGTTTGTTTTCATAGATTGAATCTGGTGCTTTTAGTCAAGTTCGGTTCCATTGGGCAAATGTTGGAGCCATAAAATGAATTGGAGGAGTTTTTGGAGTTTTGAAGTGAACTTGAGGATTTTCCTCTTAGCTTGCGTTCTGGGTTAGCATTGCACGATTCGAGAGGGTGTCTGAGGGTTGGGCGGAGCATATGGACCCAATATACTTGTCATCTTGTGCCTTTAGGCTATGACCGTCCTTCTACTTTTCTAGGACGAAAGTTCTTTTAGTAGTGGATGTTGTAATCACCCGCTAGGTCATTTTTGTGCAAGATTTTGTGTTTTGAAGCATTTAAGACTTGAACACTTGACTTCGTACAAAAGTTCATGAAGACGGCCTCAGAATGTAATGTTAACGGTTCTATCAGCTCCGGAAGGGTCATCTTAGGCTAGGGCATGGTTGGTTCAGGCCCCGAGGCTCCCGGTACAAGTTTAAGTCATTAGGCATTTTAACTTTGAAGCTTAAGCAAAGGTTTGACTTCGGTCGGCATTCTTGATAAACATGCTCGGATGGAAATTATGTCAGTGTAGTTAGGTTCGGAATGTCGAGTTTGGTTTAAGAGGATATTTTGCGCATTTCCCAAGGCTTTCGATCTCATTTTGAGTATTCTTGTGGATTTTAGATTAAAATAGAACTTGGGTGTGGGATCCACTTTTCATCGAGATGACTTCGGATGGAATTTTCAACTATTCCGTTGAGTTTGAATGCCTAATTCGTACGGGTAGCATATTTCATTTGCGCGCATGAGGTTTTGAACGAATCTCGGGCACCCTGTTAGAGAATTTGGAGTTTGAGCAAACCTGTTGAAGTGGTGATATCTGGTGGTGCAGGCTTGTAGAGACCAAAATTTGGACTTTTAAAGATCAGAAATTCCTTTTAGTGACCAGATTTCTGGTATTTAAATACCGAAAATCAACATCAACCCTCATTTTCAAACTTTGATATCTCGTGGTAGGAAGCTTAATTTTGGGTGATTCAAGTTGTGTTTCTTCTGTAATTGGCGTGGTTACATGTTGGGATGATCATAAAGTGTCGAGGACTCTCCGATTGAGGTAATTTCTTCCCCGAAGGTGCTGCCCAACTCTCTTTGGTCTCTTTAAATGGTGATTTTGTTTCATATGCATGTTTGTGTTTGGGCATGGAATTGAGCCCCATTTTAGGGCACAGGCTTTGTTAGTCGATTAGGACCTTTTGACAAAGTCAATTGTGGGATTCCCAACGTGGGTCCCATATTCTCATTTTTTACATAACTTTGGTTTCATTTCCAATTGTTGCAATTTTAGTGTCTAAATAATCGTAATGATGTTGTGATCGATAATTTGATGATGTGGCAGTGTTTGGAGGCATTTCTGATGCAGATATCCCTTGTGTGGTGAATTTAGAGCACTCATGATCGGCTTTGAGGTAGGCTTCAGTCTAGTTTCTTGATTGAGCTTATTAGACAATGCTTGATATAGATTTCATGTGATTTTGGATTCTATTTTCCGAATATTTAGCTTTCCTCTTATTATTTCATATTTTCTTGCACTACAAGAAAACTATTAATTACATGGAGATTTTCCTGGGGCTTATTCCTGCGGATTTTCATACTAATCCCTAGTAAAATCCCCATGTAATTCACACTTTTTTTGTAGTATTGACTCCGTAGGAGCCTTGGGGTTATTGCGGGTTCTAGGATTCTTAGTTTGGGCTTGTAACTTCATTTGTGTAGTAGTTGATCTCGTTTATCCTTGTTAGGTTTACTATTTGTTGCTTTAGGCTAGGTTTGGACCTTAGATGTCTTAGATTGTGTTTTATTGCCCTTGTTGTTATGAATTGCTCCCAGTAGGGCTTGTTTTGGGTTGTTCTTCTTGTGTTGGTGCTTGAGACCTTGGTGGTTCGTAGTAGCCGTAGGTTGGCACTATTTGTGCTTAGTTAAGGACTGGAGCGGTGTGATTGGGTTAGGGAGTCATCTCTTGATTTTTCTCCCCCTTTATTGATTTGGAATATCTTTTTTGATCCTTTTACTTGTTGTTTAGCGGTAGGCCTGTTGTACCCTTATTGAGCTTATGATTATATTGTTGGGCCCGAGGTTGTGTGCGAGGATCAGTTGGATCCCAGGTTAGTATTCTCTGCCTTGATAATGTGGTTTGGTTGGTTGTGTATTTATTTGAATTGGAGTGCCTTGTTTGGATATGGGTGATGACATTCATTGCATTGTTTGTTCATTCTCACAGATTTGTGGTACGATCCCGGTTCATGCATTGGCATATTTATCTTTTATGTTGAAACATTATTTTACTTGACTCTATTCTAATTTGGTTTTAATGGGAGTCTTAACATCTGGATCACTTGATTTTTAGTTTTTGAGATTATAAGGTGTCAGGAACGTGCTCCTTTCCTACTTGAGCTATTAGAGGCATCTTGGATTTTCTCTAATTTCACTTGGCCATCAGACGCGTCGACGCCCTTTCTTACATGGTTTTGGTCTTACTTACGCCAATGGGTTACTCTTGCTAGTTGGGCTGGGAGTTTACTGTCTGGATGGGCGGCCGTGATTTGCATGAGATCCTATTCGGAGTCAAATGCCCCCGGGTCACTCTTGCTAGCTGGGCGGCTTACGCCCTAGGAGTGGACTGATTGGTTGGGCGGCCTAGATTGATTTATCACTCTTGCTAGCTGGGCTGGGAGTTGACTAGAGTCCTATGGTTATAGTTTTGTATGGTCACTGATGGTTTTGATGCTCACCCTGTATTCATATGCATTTTCTATCACCAGTATACTTGTTTACTGATTGCACCCTCTGGTTTTATGGGGGTGGTTGTGTTATGTTTGTAGGTTGTACTTTCTCGACTTATGAAGTCTGGTTAGGTTATTGTTTGACTATATTTTATTTTCTGTCATTGTTTTCTTTTTAGCTGATAAGCTTTGACTTTAGAATTGTGGTTGTGAGCCTCCTGGCCCTAGGTAGTTGATTGGGTATCTCAGCTACTTTCGAATAGGTTATTGGCGTGCATTCTAGGTACGTTCTTGACTCGACTTCTTACCCCTTTTATCCTGTTTATGTTCCTTATTGTTGTCTACTTTAGCATCTTCTGTTTAGTTACTTGTGCCTTCATGATTACTGGTGGTTTATGCTTGCGTTATTTTTTACTTAATTGATCGATCCCTACTGAATATCATTTTGATACTCATACTACACTTCTGCTCCATGCAGATCATAGTTAAAATTATGGTCGTTGATTTGGAGTGGTGCGAAGCAGCTTGGAGTTTTAGAGACTTGGGGGTGAGCTTCCTGAAGTGCGGAGTTGCCAATTTCCGTCTATTTTTGGTTAGAATTAGTCTTTATATTGTATTCAGAGACAAGTTGTACTTATCTTGTATTTGTAAAAACTTTGTACTCTTATTTTGGATTAGATGCTCGAGAATGTCAAGTCTTGGGATGGTTCCTTGTGTTGCATTTCTGTTGATTACCCTTTCTTCGCTTCGTTATAAGCTTTATGCTTCTTGTTGTTGACTTTCACTTGGTAGTGCGCTGCTTATGGTTCCGGGCTAAGGGTCAGGCTTACCTACTGGTGGGGTGTAGTAGGTGTCATCATGACCTGAGAAATCGGGTCGTGACAGGGATGTTCTCAATTACTAAAACAAAATGGTATACTGCTAAATCTATCAAAAAATCAATTCACGCTAATTACTGACCTTCATGTAAGTAACTACTGATTAATACACAATTTCTTCATTGTCTAAAAACATGATGATAGAATAGTAATAGGGATGATAATAAAAATATTTATCTCTTATATATTAATTAAATTTATAAAAAAGATTTGGGACCTTTAAAGGCCAAATATTCTATTACTCTTTCTTCCACTTTATTCTTTTCATTAGTTTATTTTAAGAACTCTAAAAGTTAATACTAAAATAATTTCCTTCAAATATCCGAAAATAAGTTGTTATAGGATAATTAGGTGAAATGATGCGTGCGTTGATATTTACTTTTTGATCGACTTGATTGTAAATATATTCATCAAGTTACAATAAATTAATACATATTTAGGGATCAAGAAATATTTTTTGGTAAGAATCTTTTTCAAAGTTTAGTAGGGGAGATTATATGTTAAAGTTTACAAAATGTGTTATCATTTGCTTAATGTTTGTCTAGTAAGAATCTATTTCAATGTTTAGTAGGGGAGACTGTGTTAAAATCAAAAAGATATATATTATCTGTAACATCCGGCAATGTGAAATGGCTATGGAGAGGCTTAAGAATTTGAAATTTTCATTTTTGGATTGAATTTTGAAAATCTGGAAATTGGCCAAGTATGGGACAAAGGTGAGTTTTTGGCCAACTTTGAGCAGTCATAACTTCTAGATCAGTATGAGTTAGGTGTAGTTCTAGTTATGGTTGCGAAGTTCATGGAATGATTTTTCCAACGCCACCGAGTTTGCTCGATTCTGAGTTCGTATGAGTGAGCTATGCCCTTTGAAAGTTGGCAGTTGGCAGGGAAATCCGTCCGGAATTTTAAGGGCATTTTGGTCTTTTCACTAACCAATTCCTTTGGTTATATTGTTGTGTTAGACTGATTCTTTGATCAGTTTGTCTCATTTTAAAAGAGTGAAAGTAAGGGTTTAATTTGAGAGTGAAGAGGAGAAGAAGAGGAGAAAGAGAAGATCAAGCAAGGATTTTTCGTCAAGGATCGTCGTGGATATCGTCGGGGGTGATCCCTACTAGGTATGTGAGTTCATAGTGTTGGGTTGATTCTTTCCCCCACACACCAAACTCATTTTATTATTGAGAAAAGCTTGGTTGTGTTTGATGAAGTTTGTGGTTGTAGTTGTTGAAGTTGTAGTTGTGTTGTGTTGAAGTTCTTGTTGGTTTGGGGCATGATTTGGTTGTGTTTTGAGTTGAAATCTATTGTATGTTGAGGGGTTTA
>JAJOOO010003235.1:0-18982 GCA_029582685.1 Solanum piurae
TGGCTCTTGTTCTATGATGTCATTTTGAAATGGTTTGCCCTTAGTCCCTATTTCCCGTTAATTAATGTTGTATGTACTTCCGCGACCGATGAAGTGTGATGACAAGTTTGAGAGGCTTGTTTGGGGTTTCTTCGGGTTCCTCATTCGCCATGTCACGTCTAGGCCCTAGGCTTGGGTCGTGACACAGCTGCTCCATATAAATTTCTTTATCTAAGTCACCATGGAGAAAAAGCAGTTTTAACATCCATATGTTCAACCTCCAAGTCCAGACTTGTAGCCAAGCCTAGAACCACACGGATGGATGACATCTTCACAATTGGAGAAAATATCTCATCAAAATCAATTCTATTTTTCTAGTTAAAACCCTTCTATACTAATCTAGCCTTGTACCGTGGAACTGGATTACCATCTTCATGTTTCACCCGAAAAACACACCCATTTTTTAAGGCTTTTCGATCTTTAGGTAACATAACCAAATCAAAGGTATGACCAACCACATCGTCTTGCACTGGAGCATCAACGATATACTGATCATTCTGAATATGATCACCATCTTCAATATCAACTTGATTTTCATCATTTTGAAGATTTTCATCTTGTGGAATTCAAAGGAACTAGATCAACATCAACTAGGCTCTCACTACTCTGAGAATCAACTTTCTCAGCTTTGTCAAGATCTTTAATATTTTGGTCTTTAAAGAACACTACATCACAACTTCTGACAAGTTTCTTCTCAATTGGATCAAAGAAATGATAGCCAAATTCATCTTGACCAGAACCAACAAACATACATTGCCTAATTTTAACATCCAACTTTGACCCCTCATCCTTAGGAACATGCACAAAGGCTTTACACCCAAAAACTTTAAGATGATCATAATAAACATTCTTACAAGACCAAACTCTGTCAGGGATATCATTATTTAAAGCAATAGTAGGTGATAAATTGATAACATAGGTAGCAGAATTAAGTGCTTCTGCCCAAAAGGAATCTGGCAGCTTAGCATCTGAAAGCATATATCTAACTCTCTTAACAAGAGTTTTGTTCATTCTCTCTGCTAAACCATTTAGGTGAGGACTCTTCGAAGAAGTTTTCTAATGTTGAATACCCTTTTCTCTACAATATCTATCAAAAGGATCAATATACTCACCGCCATTATCAGAATAGATGCATTTCAATTTCTTCCCTGTCTGTCTCTCAAACAAGGTCTGAAAACTCTTCAACACATCAAAGACTTAATCATTGGACTTCAAAGTGAATACCCAGAGTTTGCAAGAATGATCATCAATAAAAGTCACAAAGTAAAGTGAACCACCATGAGACCTTACCTTAAAGGACCACACAAATCAGAATGTACCAACTCTAGCAAATCAAGCTTTGTTTAAGGCGGATGACTCTGAAAAGAAACTCTTTTTTGTTTACCATCTAAGCAATGAACACACTTGTTCAACTTTGCTTGTTTCACTCCAGAAGGAAATTCTTCTTAGCCAAATTGTCCATCCCCTTCTCGCTCATATGACTCAGTCTTCTATGCCATAACAATGATGAAGTATCATTCTCCACTAAATTTACCGAGACTCTAAAAATAGAGCCCTAAAAAACGTACAAGTTAGACAACTTATCACCTCGGGCTACAACCATTGAACCTCTAAGTAAGCTTCCACTGGCCAGTACCAAGGGTATTAACATAACCCTCATCATCAAGGTATCCCACATAAACCAAATTCAAGCGAACATCTAAAGCATGTTTGACATTATTGATGACTATTGGAACCATTATTACTTTCCAAACAACAGTCCCAATGCCAAGAACTGCAACTTCATGATTTTTGCCCATTTTCAACATCCCAAAATTACCTGGAGTATAAGAAGAAAATAATTCTTTCCTGGGCGTTACATGAGAAGTAGCACCAAAATCCACAAATCAACTAGACTCATCGCAAACAAGATTGACGACATTTTCATCACAAGAAACAAAAAGATCATCATGAGTAACAATGGCAACACGATTTTCATCATCGTCATCTTTCTTTTGTTGTTTCATATCTCTCTTGTACCTGAAACAATATTTCTTGATATGCCCATTCTTGTGGCAATAGTCACATGTAACATTCTTGAATCTAGACTATGACTTTCCTATACTTTTATCTCTGTCATTCTTACCTCTGAACTTGTTTCCCCCCTGTCTTCAGCAACCAAAACATTGAAGTGTGAACTAGAAGAAGATGAGCCTTAAGATCTTTTTCTCATAACTTCATTCAAGACACCACTCTTAGCATATTTCACAGTTACAACACCACTGGGAGCAGAATTAGTCAAAGAAACTCAAAGAGTTTCAAAAGATTTTGGCAGAGTATTAAGAAGCCATAGTCCTTGTATTTCTTCATCGAATTTTACACCCATTCCGGACAGCGGGTCAAGAACACTCTGAAAATCATTAATATAATCAGAATTATGAGTGACCTCTTTATACCTATGTTCATCAGTTATTTCAACAGAAATAATTTATTATTGCTAGTCTTCGAAGAATAAAATGTCTCAAGCTTGTCCCACAAACTTCTAGCATGTGTCTCATTTACAATGTGATTTCTAACATTATCTTCAACTCATTGTCTGATATAACCACAAACTTGTAAGTGCTCAAATTCCCAATCCTCATCATTCGTAGATTCGGGTTTATTAGAAGCAAACACATGTGGATGCATTTTCTTAACAAATAGAAATCTTTCATCTTGCCTTTTCAAGTATGATAATTACTACCATTCAAACAAACCATCTTGCTCATATTTGACTCCATCATTCAAATAGACAATCAACAACAACCTTGTGCTCTGATACAACTTTGTTGGGAAATGCAAGCACAAAATAAATGTGCACGACATGGAAATAGTAGAAGAAAACTCAAGTCAAAACTTTCCCAGAGAAGACAAAATAATGCAAAAAACACTGGTTGGGCATCAAACAAATCAACCACAGAAAGAAAAATAAATCAACAAACGAGACACCAAATTTAATGTGAAAAACCTTTTCAGTATGAAGAGTAAAAACCACAAGGCTAGTGTTGAAGATGAAGAAAGCTGATGATTGGAACATGTCAAAGGAACAGGTGCAACAAAGCTGAATGACGTGTTTACTGTTGTAGAATTAGATTCACACTAGGAATAGACTACTAAATCCTAATTTATGTACGACTAAGATAATGTATCGTGTATGGGGCTAAAGTCTACTAGGATAATGTCACGCCCCGAGGCTACCCCCAAGATGCGGACACGGGACCTAGGATCACGAATGACCCCAAGCTAACCCTGAGCTGGCATATCATAAGAAAACTTAATAAATCTATGAAAAGACAAACTAATGCGGAAGCTAAATCATGAAATAACTAAAAGCGGAGAATACCCTGTAACACCCCAACTTTTCGAAACGTATAAATTGACTTGTATCTTTGTGGAAAGATTAGGAGGGTGGGTAATAAATTAAGAATGACGTGTTATGTGATATTTTAAGTGTTCAAGTGTTGTATCTCAAGTTTTGAAGTTAGGTAAGTGGCAAAATAAAAGTTGGCGAAAGTTACCATAAATTCGTTTTTAAAGATTTGTCTGAAATTTGGGTCAAATGTCTCAGACATTTTCTCCCAATATATTAAGATTTATGGTTCCCACGACCTATGAAATCAAAGGTCTACGAGTCTAGTTTCCAACGCATTAACCCGTTTGTTCATACGACTTCAGAATGGAGAGATATTTGCGTTTTCGTAAGACTGCACAAGCAGGCAGGTGAGGTGGGTCCCCTAGGTCGGTGGAACTTTATATATATCATCTTCTTCAACTTTTCTTCATTTTCCCTTCATTTTCCTTAGTGAAGAACCAGAAAACTCACAAAACCTACAAAACCCACTTCTAGGACAAGCTAAGTTACTAATTTTCGTGACTTAAGTCCTTGACAAAAGTTGTTCTACGCATTGAGCTCGTCAATATGGTATAATTTGTTTTATCGATTTCCTAGAATATCGTACTTTGGTGTGTGGACAGCAGGGGTTTGGGCATATTTTAAAGTTCTGAGGTGTATTACAAACTTATAATCAAGGTAAGACCCTTTTTTCATCGACTCTAGCTTTTATAAGCAGCAAATAGCAATTTGCGATGGAAATACATATCTTTTATCGTATTTTCATGGTATCTTTTATTTTTGTGTGTTGATTATGGTCCTACCTTGTTGTAGTATCGAGGGGGTTATGAGTAAAAGTTGTTAGGCCACGTGAATTCAGCGAAAAAGATATGTTAAGGCTATTCTCTTCTTACGACATGTTTCATTAAAGCTTAGGAGCAATGTAATAGAGTTGTTATCGTTGTTATATTTGTAGCCATTATTGTTGATTGTTGGCTGCTCGAGTGGATATAATCCTCTCTTATCGGGATTCTTATTTAGTAGTAGCGTCCCTATGTTGGACACGACTAGAGGCTATTTGTATAGGTTGCTTATAACTAAATTGCTCGTTTTTAGCTGTTGGATTGTTATTGTTGCCCTTTGGGCTATTGTGGTTAGCTGCAAGAATGTGATCTATGCCTAGAAGGGCTATGTTCTGTCGACAGGGCTATATTGACACCTAGAAGGGCTATGAGTTGCCTACAGGTCAATATTGACGCCTAGAAGGGCTATGAGTTGCCTACGGGGCCATGTTGTTGCCTAAGAGGGCTATGAGTTACCTATATGCTATATTGATGCCTAAGAGAGCTATGTGTTGCCTACGAGGATATACTTTTGCCTGAGAGGGCTATGTGAATGCCTACGGGGCTAGGGGACTACTGATAGGGGTATATAGACTGATTGGCACCTTCTAGGCTTATGGGGGCCTGGGTAGGTGGTCTTGTGTGCTGTTTGTACCTGCCGAGTTTATGGGGGCTTGGTTAGGTTGTTGTTTTGTTATTTTTAATAAGTTTAGATTTAGGAGCATGTCAGTATGCTTATCTTGTTCTTGATTTATTTACCAGATTACTCCAGTATATTATGATACATGCTCATAGTCTATTATCTTTCATACTCTGTACATTATTTTGTACTGACGCCCCATTTCCTGGGGGCGCTGCATTCATGCATGCAGGTCCTGACAGACGACCCAGTAGACCTTCTCAGCAGTAGGATTGACTTTTATTCGGTTGGCAAGTCTCTTTCCTCCGGAGCTGCCAGAGTTGGGAGGTTGGTTAGCTTTTGTTGTATATATTTTCATGGGTAGGCTGGGACCCTGTCCCACCAATCTTTACTACTCTTAGAGGCTTGCAGACTAGTGTGTGGGGTTTATAGCTACGTTATGGCTATGCTGGCCTAGTTTGTTGGTTTGTTGAAGCTTGTTAGTTGTGTGATGCATTGTCTTGATATACCTTCTTTCAGTTTTGGTATAGAGATCATGGTAGCCTCGATGTCCCAATCAGGACTTCTGTGCTAGTTGGCTATTTTTTAATATGAACTCTTGGGAGTAGCTGTTTCTTTTATGGATCTATTTACAAGGCCCTTGCCGGCCGAGGGCTTAATTTTAAGCTGAGAGATACTTGTTTGTTTTCTTGACTGCGTGTGGATGCCATGCGCTAGTAGCAAATGGTTCAGTAGGGTCGGCTCGAGCCTGAGTTTTTGGCATTAGGAGCCAGTTGCACCTTTTGAATCTGGGGCGTGACATACCCAATACTTATCTGAATATATAAAGACTATGAGTTTAATAACAACTGGAGGATCAAACTCAAAACTAAAATTGAATCTAGTACTATGTCTGAAATAAGCCTCTACTGACTATAGTTGCTGGGACATGCCCTAGCTAACTCTAACAAAAATTGAAAATAGAAAGATAACATCTCAATTATCCTCGAAGAATGAGGAATCACCACTTATACTACTGAACTGGAGATTGGGAACCGATCTATGCATGATCTAAATACTTACATCACGAGAAGATATAGCACAGAGTATGTGTCAGTACTTGAAAGGTATTGAGCATGTAGGATAAGATAAAGTTGAACAATATATACACAACTAAAATAGATTATATTGATCAGTGGTATAAGATGAACATGAAGAATATGCTAAACATGTTGAATATGAACTAACTGAATGTAGTGATCAAGTTTATAACATACTGAAACTGAAACTGAATACTGAAATGTAACTGATAACCTGGTCAATACACTAGAATCTGTCTATGGGAGCTACTAATAACCGACATAAAACCACATGAGCTAAATGTGGAGTTCGATGTATACGCCTCATCGAGAGGACCCAATATACCTTATCAAGGGTATAGAGGCATGACTGGCGTGATCACTAAGTATAACACCCACAGAGGGGACTTACCTACGGGGGCACGTAGTTGTGGGACAATGAGGGTGACTGACCCTTAGTCCACTCGGTATTAAGCCTACTCCCAACTAATTATGTAAGTAGCACATTATAACTAAATTTTTGTAATACTGAATAGCTCAAAATACTGACATACTAACTGAAAATACAACATTAATATACTGATAATGAAACATTCTTAACTGGGCCATGTATATCTGAATAAACTGACCTAGCAAGTGTAATTTATGAACTAAACAAATTTACACAACTAGGGTTCTGAGTTTCATACAAGAACTAAGCAACAATTTCACGAAAACATGATAATCTGATTTCGATTAGTCTAACAGCTGAATCACAACAATATTCTGAAGTTCTAGAAACCTTAGGTCTAAATATGATAAGGTAATCAAGAATCTGACTGAATTCTAGGGACCTAATGGGTGAAAGGAACCCACTAGTGAAATCCCACATACCTAGTGACGAATTCCACAGAGAAATCCTTCGATTTCGGGGAAGGAACTGGAGGAAACCTTGCTGCATTTTTGGAGAGGGTTGGTCGACTCTTTCTCCTTCTTTTCGTTCAACTTGATGATTTTTTGGAGAATGAGTTGACTAGGATAAGTTCTAATTAGGTTACTAGGCTAAAACTGACTAAATGACGTAGTTTAGGGTTCCAACGCATAGGGAAAAGACCAAACAACCTTTGACTTAAAAGATGTCAGGGCCACCGACGGTCCGTGGACTGACCCACGGTCTGTCCTGGTCAACCGTCGTTGTCTTCAAAGATAGGGATCTGGGGAGTCTGAACCACGGACCGTGGTCCCACCTACGGTTCGTAGGTCCTGGCGTGGTTCTAGACTTAGCTGAATTTTCCTGGGGTTCTGAAAGCCTGAACCACGGACTGTGGTCCCTCCTACGATCCGTAGGTCCTGGCGTGGGTCAAGACTTGGCTGAAAATTTTTGGGGTTTTGGGAAGGGAGCTGCAGGTGGTGGCCAACCACGGACCCCACCTAAGGGTCCGTAGGTGGCGCCGTTGGTGGCACCTGCAACTTCTAATTTTTATGCAATCTGGTTTTTCTAGCATACGGGGTGTTACATATAAGGTGTTTTAGCTATAAGTTTTTTATATATGACTCTTCTCCTATATAAAGAGCACGTACTCAACAACTTTAATCATCAATACAATTCTTGATTTCTCTATACTTTACGTGAGAATTCTACATGGTATCAGAGCATTAAAGCTTTTCCATTCTATAACATATTAGATCTAAATATTAGAATAACCATAATATCGAATTGAAATGGCCTCTTCTACCAACACCCTATCAACCTCCTCATTTCACCATCTTATTGTGTCTTGTTCGATTAAACTCAATCCAACAAATTATCTTATATGGAGAACACAAATGTCTCAGTTGATTCAAGTGATGAGTTTAACCTACCTCATCACAGAGAATGAACCAACTAAAACTACCTATTCCACTGGACAGACTGTTAAGAAAGCTGTAACAATTGAGAAGGGTGCAGAAGACAGAAATAGTATTGATGATTGGGATGAGAAGGATGTGTTGCTAAGAAGTTGGATCTCAAGAACCTGAACAGAAGAAAGCATGTACCTGATTGTAGCCTGCTCAACTGCCAATGAGATGTGGGAATGCTTGGAAGAAGTTTATCTTCAAGTAACGAAAGATAAGGAGTTCCAGCTCAAACAACCATTCACAAGCCCGTGGATGAAGATAACTAGGAACCAAAAATATCGATGAATATATTAAGGAATTCAAAGGCATATGTGATGGCCTTGAAACCATTCACAAGCCCATGGATGAAGACAACAAAGTAATTAACTTTGCTATAGGTCTAGGTCTCAAATACTAGACTTTTAGGACAGTCATGCTAGGTAAGGCACCATATCCCACTCTTAATAAATTTGTAATGCACTTATGGTTTTGATATGAGGGAGGATAGAGAAGTAGTTCCACAACAAAACCATAATATGGAATTATCTTCCCAAAGGGGTAGGGGAAGAGGAAACTACTCTCAAAAGAAAGGAAACAATACCTTCAATTCCAGAGGAAGAGGTTTCAAGCCTGCTGAGGTTCTTATAGAAGCAAATATGCACCAGGTCCTAAGAACAGACCTTCAAGTGAAAGTCAGGAGAGGAATGTGTGTCAAATTTGTGGTAGGAATAACCATATTGTTCTTAAGTTATTTACATGTGGGATTACTCTTACCAAGCTGCAAATGAGCTACCACAAGCATTGATTGCTACTAATCTACAAAACACTACTGATGACACCTTGTTTATGGACTCGGGAGGAAGTAGCCATATGACACATAACTCATGTATTCTAATTAATCTTAAACACTACAATGGACCATATAAAAGCATTATTAGGAATGAATCAAAATTATACATAACACATGTTGGGAACATATCAGGATCAGGCCTAAAGTTAAGAGAAGTTCTTGTAGTTCCTAAGATTAATAAAAATCTACTCTCAGTTAGTAAACATGCAAAGGATAATTTTTGCACTCTTGAATTTGATGAAACTAACTTTGTTGTAAAGGACAATAAAACAAGGACACTGTTGGTCAAGGGATCTAAAAGGAACGGACTCTATGTTTTGGAAGATAACAATATCTATGTTTTAACTGCTACACGTCAGACAACATGTGGCATACTAGATTAGGACATCCTAGTTTGAAGTCTTCAAAAGTTTTGAGCAGCAATAGTCGCATCAATATTAGTAGTTGGAATAAAATGCCTATTGTTTGTTCTAGTTGCCAGTTGGGCAAGAGTTGTAAACTTTCATTTGGTTTGTGAAATAAAATTGAGAAAGAACCTTTATTGAAAATTCATTGTGACTTGTGGGGACCTGCTCCTGTCGAATCTTCTCAACATATGAAATATTATGTCATTTTTTTAGATGATCACATCGATTTATCCATTGAAAAAGAAATCTGATTTTTTTGAGGTCTTTGTAAAATCCCAGAAAATGGTGTGAAAATAATTTTCTAAAGAAATTAAGATATTTCAGTGTGATGGAGGCGGTGAGTTTATCAAAACAGACTTCATCAAGCATTTGGAAGATTGTGACATTGTGATTCATATTTCATGTCCTAACACACTTGAACAAAATGAGTTTCTGAAAGAAAACATAGACATATTGCGGAGACTAGCTTAACTCTACTACTTCATGCCAACCTACCCTTGTTTCCATGAGTTGAGGCTTTCCTCACTGCAGTGTTCCTCATTAATAGACTGCCCTCCTCAGTCCTAAAGATGGTGAATCCATTTGTTAAGTTGTATGGAGAACAACCTGATTACAACAACCTAAATGTGTTTAGGTGTAGATGTTTTCCATATATAAAGGGTAGCATTAAGTTCAGTCCAAAGATTTACCCTTGTGTGTTCATAGGGGTCAATAGCTTACACAAAGGATATATATGCTATCATCCCTCTACAAGGAGAGTTTACATATCCATACATGTTGTATTTGATGAAAACACATTACCATATGTGTCTCCAAATCAATCTCAGACTAACATTGATGTCTCACCTCACCTTGCTACTTTTGTTGAATCTTTCTCTAAACTGCATGCACATGATAATTATAATTCAGGGGAAGTACAGACTGATAGTACGCAAGTTACTAGTGAAAATTCTACTACAACAACTCGTATAGTCCTTGATGATGAGAGTACTATTGACCTCTCAGGTGCAGGATCAAATGATGATCATGAGAAACATGTTGAAAGTGATGATCCATACAATAGTATAAAGACTCCAATTGCAGATTTCGAATGTTCTAGTTGCAGTGAAGAACATGTTTCACTTACAGGTCCAGTCAATGAGAATCATCAACCTGAAGATACTACACTTCAATTAACTACTTTAGTTGATGTACCAATTGACCATCAACCTGACTATACTACACTCCAATCAACTACTTTAGTTGATGTACGAGATAAGGTACTTCCTACACCACAAGGGCATCTTATGATCACCAGACACAAGACAAAGGAATGTCACCTATCACTTGTTGCTCGCAGCAACAAAGAAATTTTGAGGGAACCAAATACTACTAAGGAAGAACCAAGGTAACCTCATTGGCTTGCAGCAATACAGGAGGAAATCAATGTTTTACATACTAACAAGACATGGATATTGGTGCCCAAATCTCTTGGTATAATCTTGGTTGGGTTAAAATGGGTGTTCTAGACAAAATTAAAGGATGATGAAACATTAGATAGATACAAGGCCAGACTTGTGGCCAGGGGATTCTCGCAGCTCGAAGGGATAGATTCTTAAGAAACATTTAGCTATGTGGTTAAAGCCACAACTATTAGGGTGGTTCTTTGTTGTCATCTCAAAGTGGGAAGTTAGACAACTAGATGTCAAAAATGCCTTTCTCCATGGTTTCCTACAAGAGGAGGTGTCCATGAGTCGACCTCCTGGATTTATTGACCCAGGTATCCTCAGCATGTGTGTCTACTTAAAAAGGCACTATATGGTCTTAAACAAGCACTAAGAGCCTAGTTTGATAGGTTTGGCATGCATCTCCTACATCTTGGTTTCATCTGTAGTAAGGCAGATCTCTCATTATTTACTTAGCAAACTCATAAAGGCACCATATTTCTCTTGTTATATGTGGATGATATTATTGTCACGTGAAGTTATCCATCACATGGCTCAGAGTTGGTTCTACAACTTGGGAAATAATTTCCTATGAAAGATATTGGTCTTTTACACTTCTTTCTAGGAGTAGAGGTTAAGTACTTTGAAGGGGTAATTCACTTAAGTCAGAGTAAGTATGTTGTTGAGTTGCTGGACAAGACAGTAATAACTTTGGCAAAGGTTGTAGCCACTCTTTTGTCTCAAAAGCATGGTTTACATAAAGTTGTGGGAAGTATGGTAGATGCATAGTAGGGAGTCTTCAATACTTGACACTCACAAGACATGATTCTCAGGTACAAGGTACTCTACACTTTGGACTCAGAATTATTTCACAATCACCATGTAGGTTGTATGGATATTCAGATGCTGATTGGGGAGGTTGTACCACCACTAAGAGATCAACTACATGCTATAGAATCTACCTAGGTGCAAATTGTATTTCTTGGACTTCCAAGAAACAAACCACAGTGGTCCGATTGAGCGCTGAAGCTGAGTATAGAGCACTAACCTCCACTGCAACAGAGATGACATGGATAATGTATCTACTGCATGATCTTGGGATGTTCCTTCAATCTGTTCCGATATTGTATTGTGATAACATAAGTGCCTTGTTCATGACAGTTAATCCAATTATGCATGCTAGAACCAAACATGTTGAAATGGACTATCATTTTGTTCATGAGAAGGTGGCTAGAGGACAACTTCTTACTCAGTTTGTGAGGTCTAAGGATCAGCCAACTGACATTCATACCAAAGCATTGACAAGTCTTTGCTTGATTTCACAGCAAGCTAGGAGTTATAGTTCCTCCACTCATTAGCTTAAAGGGAAGTGTTGAAGATGAAGGTAGGAGTTATAGTTCCTCCACTCACTAGCTTGAGGGAAAGTGTTGAAAATGAAGAAAGCTGATGATTGGAACATGTCCAATGAAGCTGAGTAATGTGTTTACTAGTGTAGAGTTTGAGTCACACAAGGACTAGATAGTTAAATCCTTATTATGTACGACTAAACTAATGTATCGTGTATGGGGAAAAAGTCGACTAGGATAAGGTGTTTTAGCTACAGTAGTAATACTACTCATGTAAATAATAAGTAGGACTCCTAGTGTAGCTAGTATATGACTTTTCTCCTATATAATGAGCATGTACTCAACAACTTTAATCATCAATACAATCCTTGATTTCTCCATACTTAACATGAGATTTCTACACAGAGCTCCACTAAAATAAAAAAGAGTTGCAAAAGTGTTCTCCAAAATGTCCACCAATAAAGGGTCAAACAATAAGCAGCGCAACTATAAGATAGCACCAAGAACTGGAGAAATAAAAGGAGCAAAATCACCAAAACGCAGGTACTGGTCACGAGATAATATCTAGATCTATAGGAATTCAAATCACCCTCTCTCAGTTCCTAATCAAAGATCAAGTTGAAAGGAAAAAACTGTCCAAAAATCAGCTCAAATAGACAAGATACGAAGCGAGAATCGTGATTTGAAATTAGTTGCTAGGGCTTGTGCGAAAATCTGCACTCTCTCACTTTTCTCTCTGGCTGCTGATCTAACTCTTGTGATTCTTCAAAATAAGATCTAAAATAAAGTCTTACATATGCACCATAATATTGGGTTTAGGGGCAAAAGTGAGGTAGTCAAATTGGGCTTAAATTTATCCACTAAGGAAGAAAGGAGACCCAAAACCTTGGACTTTTATTTATCCACATAGAAAGGAAAAAAGAACTAAAACCCAACATTGCCCTGTCGTGCACATTTATTTTATGTTTGCCTTTCCCAACAATTATATCCATAGGTGGAATTCAAATGTTTATAACCTACGGATTTGAACTACATATACCAACAATGTAAAGACTACTTGTCTTATTATAAATATTTGTATGTAATTATCTTGTAAATAATCTACACAAAACTATAACTATTACGCATTAGTCCAAACAAGACGGGTCTGACTATATCGGGGCCGACTATATGAAAGCTTACCGAAGACGTCTCAATCATATACTATGATCCACAACTAGCATACGGAATTATACAAATTAAAAAAAGTAAGGGGTCGTTTGGTAGAGTGTATTAGGAAATATAA
This sequence comes from Solanum piurae, assembly GCA_029582685.1. Classification (NCBI taxonomy): domain Eukaryota; kingdom Viridiplantae; phylum Streptophyta; class Magnoliopsida; order Solanales; family Solanaceae; genus Solanum; species Solanum piurae. Next base: position 13,098 of record JAJOOO010003235.1, read on the forward strand.
TGCATGTATTACGTGTGTGTATTAGTAGTACCTTGTTTGGTACACTTTTTCATGTCATGTATAACTAATGATTGCATTAGTTATACACTCTATTGTGTATTAAGTTGTGTATTACTAATACCAAGGAATTCTAGGTATTAGTAATACATAACATTTTAACACTTGCATTATATTAAATAATTACAAAACTACACTTAAAGCCATTTCATTTTCTTTGTTGTCATAAGTTTTTATTTTTATTTTTATTTGCTTTTTAGTTTTTTTTTTAATTTGTTGGTGTTTTAATAGGCTTTATGGCCTCTTAAGTATTTATTTTTTTTAAAAATAAAAATTTAATTTCAATATAATTTAATCACAATTTTTACTATTGTGACGATAAATTTAATAAAAAAATTCTTTGCAAACTTTTCACAAAAATATTTTTACGCAATAGTACAACTATTTAATATTATTTTTGAAAAGAAGAAGAAGATTAATGGTGTTTTAGCAAAGAAATCTTTTTTGATGTTTTAGCAAAGAACTTTATTGCAAAGGAAGTGTACAAATAAATAAAGTGTAAAGGGTATTTTTGTAAACATATATTTTTTAATAGAAATTATGCAAGATTTGTTATTTCTAATACATCAAACCAAACAATGTATAAGAAATAATGTTTGCATAACTAATGCAAACATTACTAATGCAAGACTACTAATGCAAGCATTACTAATGCACCCTATTTTGCATTATGCTTATACACTCTACCAAACGACCCATAATTAGTGTTTTACCTTGCAAGTATTAATTTTTTGAAAAAAAATATTTGGCTTAGAAAATATATCTACTATATTTACAATTTGTAAATACACTTTTAAAAAATTACAGTTCCTAGTTATCTTTGGATTTTATAGAAGAAATGTTTTTGCAAAAAAGACTTGTATCTAGTTCTTGTGATTAGCAATCACGATTGGAGAGAAAATCTTCGACTAAAAACTATCTCCACCACCACCTCCGAAATCAAAACCTATGGAGCTCTGAAATCGTTGGATCTAGGTTTTGGTCATGACTATTTTCAAATTTTTCTTCTTCATTGATGGGTGGTGATTTGAATCTTTGTTGGATCTGTATATGTTCTTATACTTCCTTCTCAGCTTTGTATAACTTGTTGATTGAATTATACCTCTAAAATTGAAATACAATATATAAGATTTAGATTTTTTTTTCCTTCATTGATTGGTGGTGCTTTGGATCTTTGTTGCATCCGTATTTGTTCTCATATTCTTCCTACTCCCCCTCTGTATCACTGGATGATTGAATCATACTTTTAAAATTGAAATACCTGTATGAGATTGGTGTCATGAAATATGCAATGTATCATAAATTGAAATACAGTGACATACAATTAGTGATGGGTTACATGCAGTGGCGGAGCCAGAATTTTCAATAAGGGGGTTCAAAATCAGTAGAATAGACATACGAAGTAGCCGAAGGGGATTCGACATCTACTATATATACATAAAAATTATTTTAACCATGTATAAATAATATAATTTTCCACCGAAGGGGGTTCGGATGAACCCCTTGTACTAAGGTGGCTCCGCCCCTGGTTACATGTGTATATCATAATTGATAACTCCATTAATGGAGCTTTGAGCTATGCAGAAGAAGTAATTGAACATGAAAAAGACCATATATTGTATATGTAGTGAGTTATAATATTAGGTGTTTATATAGATCACACCTAGCACATGTATATAATTGCTATATGTATAGGCTAAGTTAGGAAGCTTCTAGATTCTAACTAACTCTAACTGACTATAACTAACAATGGTGACTAGGATGACCATGGTAGCTTTTTAACTTCACACTCTGGTTAATACTCCCCTCAAACTCATGGCTTGAATAGGTTAGCAACTTTAGTCTTGTTTAGAAGCACTTGATGTTGAACTTTACCAAGATCTTTTGTGAGTAAGTCAGCCAATTAATTTTTAGTATGGATGAACTCATTCTAGCATTTCTTGACATATTTTCTTCCTTACAAAACGACAATTTATGTCTATATATTTGGTCTTTTTATGGAATATAGGGTTTACTGTAATTTGAATTGCAGCCTTGTTGTCACACATCATCTTCACATGTAATTCAATCTTAACTCCAAGTTCTTTGAATAGCCCCACTAGTCAAGTGATCTTTGTTGCACAATTTTTCATACTTTTAAACTTTGCTTCAGCCGAGCTTCTAGAAACTGTTTTTTGCTTCTCTGACTTCCAGGAGATCAATGCTCCTCTGAGCTTTACTAGGTATCCAGACCTCCTAGTTTTTAGGCATGCTTCTCAATCTGAGTCATAGTAGGTAAGTAATTCAGTTGTGTCTTCAGTTGACATTAACAATCCAAGTCCTGGGGCTTTTTTTATGTATCTAACTACTCTCAGTGCTACTTCTATATGAGATTCTTTAGGACGGTGCATGAATTGACTTAACACTTGAACTAGGAAAGCTAGATCAGGGCTAGTCATAGTGAAATAACGCAATCTCACTATGACTATATTATACAACAAATTTCAGAAGTTTTTTTTTAAAAAAAAATTACATGTTGAATCAAACTAACTCATATAAAATGAGACGGAGGGATCTAACAATAATTATTCATTATACTAAAAATAATTATCCAACAATACTAGTTCAATTTAGAAAATCAATATATCTATTTTACCCTTGCTATTAAATATTATTTATGATTTAACACATTTTTCAAAATATTAAATTTGATAAAATCAAAGAATAATATAGTAATGAAGAGAGAAAAATGTAAATTAGCAAAAATGGAAAAGCATGTGAACTTGGGAATTTTCCGTTTTAGGATAGAAAAGGTGAGCTGGTACTGCCCACAACTTGTAGATAAGCTTCAAAGAGAGAAGATAAAAGAAAAAATCCATTACCATTCTTCCTTCTCGCGAAAAAAAGAATTCAAAAAATGGATGCGATAGTACAGCTGCCTTACGATGCTACGGTACGGTTGATGCTGGGTTCGCTAGAGCGCAACCTCTTGCCGGACACTGTTATACGGCGGCTCACACGACTGCTCTTAGCCGCCCGACTTCGCTCCGGTTACAAGCCATCCTCTGAGCTACAGCTCTCTGGCCTTCTCCAATTTGTGCACTGTACGCATCTTTTCTCTAATTTTATTTTTTTATTTTTTATTTTATTTTATTTTATATACTAAAAGTGGGAAGAAATTTAGGCAAAAGTCAGGTTACTAATTATTATTTTTATTTTGTTCATCTTCCAATTGGAAATATGAATGATTATGTATGTTTGCCTTTCACAAAAAGAAAAAAAAAACCATACAAAGTTATATTATATTATTTTTTATATATATAAATATTTGTATTAATTTAAAGTATATTACATAAATTTATTACCAACAACTCTCCATTATATGAATATATGTAACTTTCACTAATTATATTTATTATGATTGTTAACCACACCTCTCATCCTCATCCAGGATCTCAAATGGATTAATGTCATATTCATGACAACTCTTTGACACAATATTATACACACTTAAAACAATTGGAAAAAAAATAAAAAATATTTGTGCTCTCTTCTCTTATCCCTTTTTATTTGTTTTATTTACTGTTTATGTTTCTTGTTTGTTGTTATTGTACAACTTTATATTGTTTTGTTGTTATTATTATTGAGAATTTACAATAGTTTGTTGCTTTGTATACGTTAGCCTAGCATGTGGTATTTTAGTATATCCTCGTTTGAATATTATATTTGAACAATAGTTAGTTGTTTTTACTTTATGCACTATTAGTCAATTTTATAATTAAGGATATATTCTTTTTATTAGAAAGATATATGTACTTTCTATCATAAAATGATGAATTTTTTAAAGTAAATACCAATAGATTTGAAGAGGATAAGATATTGTCATTTGCAATACAAAATTTACATAAAATATTTTGTATCATTTGCAATAAAAAATTTACATGAAATATTTTGGGATAAATGTGCAACGCACGTTTCAGAACTAGTTCAAGTAAAAGTATAAAACTTGCTTACATTTATTCATATAAAAACATAGAGTTCTTCAAATCACATAAACTAACAAAAGATATATTGTCACAGTATGTTCAAAATGATAGCAAAATTGTAAAAATAGCACAAAACTCAAAACTCAAAACTATATGATTACTGGTACATTAAATGATATTCGTCAATGGATATTGAAGTATTGTGCAGTACACATGATTATTATTGAATCATGATAGTATCTCATGATAACTTGTATGTTAATACACTAATAATGGATATTGATATATTGTGTGGTATACTGGGATTATTGTTGAATCATGATAGCATCTCATGAGTACTTTTGAATCATGGTATAATGTGATTCAGTGTTTTAAAAAGGTAGTTTTGTGACTCGCCTCACCTCGGGAGGGGACTGGAAAAACGCCTCGAGGCTCATGTTTGGGGCTTTAGTTGTGTGAGACTTACCCCTAAGCGTCCGACTGTACGCCCTAAACACAATCATGGTACATCCCACTTAAGAAGAGAGGAATAACAATAGATATTTGGAAAACATCAGATAGTAGTAGGTTTTGGGTCATCTAAACTAAGGTGGGTTTCATATGACACATAGTAGTGAAGTGGTAAAGTTTTTGATTCCCGTTAATATATGTTCATAGGTTTATGTATTATTCTGTAGTCTTGAGACACAAAAATTAGGAAGAATGTCCAACCATCATTCCCAATTTTCAGATCAACAATGCATCTTTGCATATTTGAATTATGTACACGTAAATGCTGGTATAACGTAGACAACAGAACAAAGTGTCGTTTCTAGGATAAAATAATAATATATGTTGTGTACTAATAAGTATATATGCGCTCCAAATTTCATGCCTCATCCTTTAAAGTATCTTGACTGACTAGCTTTGCTTCTTTTACATACAGCTTTAAAAGAGATGCCTATAGCTGTGATGACTGAGAAGCCAAAGTCCCAACATTATGAGCTCCCTACCTCTTTCTTCAAGATTGTTCTCGGGAAACACCTCAAATACAGGCAACTATATATATTCTCATTATATTGTGATGTGTCATTCATGTATATTGCACTTCTAAGCTATCAGAGAGTAAATTAATCTATCGTATGACATGTTAATACAGCTGCTGTTACTTCAAAGACAAGTTGAGCACTTTAGAGGATGCTGAAAAAGCAATGATGGAATTATATTGTGAAAGGTCACAGTTGAAAGATGGACATACTGTACTTGATGTTGGTTGTGGCTGGGGCTCCCTTTCTCTATACATAGCACAAAAATATAGTGCCTGCAAAGTTACTGGCATTTGCAATTCTGTCACTCAAAAAGCACACATACAAGAGCAGTGCCGGTAATAAACTTCTTTCGATGACCTAGGAAATGTACGCCTTTCTTATTGTTCTCCTCTGGTTTATGTGCTTAGGGAACTTCAGCTGCGGAATTTGGAGATCATAGTAGCAGATATTAGCATATTCGAGATGGAAGGATCCTATGATAGAATATTGTCTATTGAAATGTTTGAGGTATTGAGTGCTGCGATGAGTGTGTTTTGTTACAATTTAGAGTTAAGACGACAGCTAATAAACTTACATATTTATAGCATATGAAGAACTATGGAGATCTCCTGAAGAAGATCTCAAGATGGATGAAGGCAGATAGTCTTCTTTTTGTTCATTATTTTTGCCATAAAGCATTTGCTTACCACTTTGAGGTACATATACTTCTAGTTGATCAATGCATGAGTATTTCCTCTGCTTCAATTACAGACGTGGCTGTGCAGGATGTGAATGATGATGATTGGATCACTAGGTACTTCTTCAGTGGAGGTACAATGCCTTCTGCCAATCTCCT
>JAJOOO010003236.1:0-22226 GCA_029582685.1 Solanum piurae
ACAAAACCCCCCCCCCCCCCCCACCTCCCAAAAAAAGACTCTACAATGAAAATAAAGAGCACAAATAAAAATAATTCAAAGTAAAATCATAAATATGAGCAATTAACTCTTTTGAACTTATTACCTTGAAAATGTAATGAAGAGCAAAAATGAAATAAATTTCCAACAACCTACTTGAACATTGAGCAATTAACTTATTTTGAACCTTGAAAGAATGCTCAAAAATTCAAATATTATGGACTACAGGGAGTACTAGAATAAGTGGCTTGGGTAAACTGAACCGTATGACATCTCTGAAACTGGATAGTAAAGCTTCAGTCACTAACAAGTGTGTTGCAGGTTTGATTCTCATCACTTGAGAATAGCAAAATTACATAGAATAAATCAAGAACAAGTTCAAAATTTAATTACAATAATTATAACAAAAGGATCAAGACAATTGATAGAAAATATAAAACAAATAAGTTCAAAATTAATATAATAATAATAACAAACAAAAAAGGATAAAAGCAATTGATTGAAAATAAGGAATCAAACAGCGGATTGAAAGAAGTGATGAATCATTAAAATGCAGAGCAACAAGCTTTCTTGGTGTTTATCTCCTCTGCTCCAACAACAAGAGTCTTCCCTTCTTTAATGTTAGCAGGTGCAGGGTTTTCTGAAGAGAGTGACTTCTTACTGATTATCCGATAAATTTCTGAAAGATTCATCTGGAAAGCCTTCTCAACATTTGTTGCCTCCAACGCTGATGTTTCTATGAAAGAAAGCCCTTCTCTTTCAGCATAGCTTTGAGCATCCTCTGTAGCAACTGCTCGCAGATGCTTCAGATCTGTCTTGTTTCCAATCAGCATAATCACAATATTGGAGTCTGCATGATCCCTCAGTTCCTTTAACCACCGGCTGACATTTTCAAAGGAAATAGGTTTTGTCACATCATATACCAGAAGAGCACCAAGAGCACCCCTATAGTATGCACTCGTAATGGCTCTATATCTCTCCTGTCCAGCCGTGTCCCATATCTGAGACTTAATGATCCTTCCCTCTACCTATGCATATATGATATATCATCAGTTTAGCAGAAACTATATTTTTTTTTCAAAATGTACAGTTAAGTAAAAACTAGGACGAGTAGAAACACGTAAAGAATCACAATTTACATTTGCTCATTCAACAAACAAGAAGAAAATTGATGTAAACTTGCTTACAGCATGTAAGAAGCTATGTCGAATATTAAAATCTATGCAAAATATCATGGCATCCACACAAAGGTTCATTTGAATGATTTTGTGGCAATCATGTTTGACCTCCTAGAACGTGCAACAATACACTTAACCTCACTCTTAGCTCAGGTAATCCTGGCTATTTTTCAAGTTTTCCGGTGAAGATGACTGTCCTATGCATCACGCATTCAATTTGCAAATTGTTTTTCATTAGAAATGCCCCTTTATATTTTTGCTACTTGAGTGCAAACTCCACTAAAAAGTAAGAACGTAGGACAAAATTATAGCTATATAGATAGTATTAAGTATTAACATAAGGTTTTTTACTTAAAATTTGCATGCTAATAATAGAAGATAGGTGTTTGGTCAAGAGAGGAACTTTTTTTTGTTGAGCAATTTTCTTTTAATAAGAGCCCTCTGTATCATGAATCTAGGATTCTTAAGAGCAAAAGCTGAAAACATATTTGGAACCAAACTCAAGCAAATGATAATTTATCAAGGGCAATGGGTCAAGTTTACCCCTAAACTATACAAAATGCCACAATTTCGCCCTCCATTAATAGTTGGGGTCACCTATGCTATCAATCAAATTGGCTCAATAATGTCGTTATTCACTAATGGACCTAGCTTGGGGTCACTTATGTCTCTAATTAGCCAGTTTTGTCCAATTAAATGACATGTCTCTAGTTAAACCCCCCTTTTCACCTACATTAACCTTACACCACCTTCCTCTCCCACCAAAAAAAAAAAAGCATATTTCCCCAGAAAAACCATTAATGCCACTATGCTTCTCATCGTCACTATACCTGGCATTCAACTCAAAATAAACCCTTCTGCAGCAAACCTTTCTCCATTCTTCCTTTTCATCCTTTCACCACCTTAGACCCACCTACAAACAACCATTAAAGCCACATGTGAATCCCAACAATCAACCAGCGTTCAGTATAACCATCACCTTACACATCCCAAACGCTGTCATCCCACCACCACAACATCCTCTTCCTCAATCTTTCAAAATCTCATTCCCCCCACCCCACCCCACCCCACCCCAAGTCAGTCCCCATCCACCATTCCACCTTCAACGGAAGAACCTTCAACAAAAAAGAAATCAAAGCAATAACCAGTGGTGACACTGCCACCACTCGACCAATTGAAGGATCCAGCATCAACATCTCACTCTTCTTCAAATTCCTAATTTGTTAGTTGTAGTTCTTTTAGACTTCCAAAGGCTTTGAACCAAACATTACCAGGTACAGTTGTGATGGAAAATAGTGAGATGCTTGATGTAGACTTGAGTAAATCTGAATTTTTGAGATCTAATTGATCTTTTTCCTTTTAAGGAGTGAAATTGTGGAGCTTATGGTGGTTAGGAATAAGCGAGAGGTGGCGATATGATGAAGGTGGTGGTGATTGATGACAAATAGATGATCATTGGTGGAACAGTGGTGTTGTCTCTTCCTGAGTGCACATTCTGTGTTTGTCATGATGTATGTGTATGTGAGAACAAGTGATGTAGAGAGGAGCAAACCTCTATTTTTGAGTTTACCAGGATAGAAAAAGGACTGTGTGTCATGCCATCAATGACACTAACACTCTGAATGAAGTATTTATTTGGCTTAATACATACTTTTCCCCAAGCTTGTACGCAAATCTCTTAACACACTCCAATTTCACATGCAACCTTATACAAACAAACATTTTCTCACACGTATCTAAGACACACCACTTTTGTGTTTGACCACTTTTTCTGAACAAGTGTACGTCACATGTGTCCATCCTCTTCATCTTCCCCTACCATGCTACCATCCCCATGACTGTACTACCATGTCAATCGATGCTTCATTCAAAACTAACCCATTCACAGAAAATTGAACAAAAATCTCAAAAACGAATATTTGTTAATACACACATGCTTCAAAAAGAAACAATTAAATAATTTGGAAAGGTATGCCGTCTGCCAGAGCCTGCAAGAGAATCTGGTTTGTAATACTACATCTAAAGAAACATCAAGTGTAGACGATTAATGGTTTTATTTGTCATTTCAATTTATACCATCTATCTAATACTACAACACGTGAGACATTGATTGGGGATAATCAACTATGTCCATCAAAAAATGTATTTTCGACTTTCAAAAAGTTTAGTTAATGGGGAATCTAGGTGTTAGTCTCTACTCTCTGCTGTCGGTCAAAGCAGGTGGCCAGATTCTTGTTGAAGTTGAAGTTTTTAGGTAATTGTCATGGGTGATGCCAGTTGAAGCTATCGAAGGAATGGATTTGGGTGGGGAAAATTGATAGGTTTTTTTTAGAAGAGAAGATAGGATGGAAAAAGAAAGATGATTGAAAAAATAAGAATATGACAAAGTTGGAGTGTTGGACATATGGCACCCCTATAAGGCTTTAGACATACAAAACTTTGTACTCACTCGCTGCTTTTGTGTGTAGAACACCCTAGTGGCACTTAGAGTGGGAAGTCTTAGACATATTTAGTTAATGATTTGGTGTGTAAAAGGTCGAGTGTGAATTGAGGTGTGTCATAGAGATTTCCGTTCAAGGTGAGGGGGTAAAGTATGTATTAGGCCTATTATTTTATTCTATACGCAAAGATATTTTAGGCAATATAAGGACATTCATCGAAAGAGATTTATTTTCCTTCCCTTACTCAGCTTGGACAAAAATAGAAGTATGGAACATAAATTATTAATGATGATTTTACCCCACCCCACTCCCCTCTCTCTGTCTCTTTCTATCTCTCCATCTCTCCTGTCTTGCCCTAAAAGTTATCTTGACTTAAGGAAAGCTTATCACTCCCTTTTCGTTTTTCTTCAACCTAAGACACCCATAATGAACTTCTAAGACGATCTTCAACCATGTAAACTATAAAGGTCAATATAACCTGAATTTAGTACATTTGAATTAACTAAAAATATTGAATGTCAAATGAACCTAGTTAACACGAACAAAAATACAAATCATATTAGTGGTATCAACGTTGTTATGGAAGCCATGTCATTCTCAATGCATGTTTATGTTTTTAGCTTGGTAATTTCTTCACTTCCAATCTATAGTCTAATTTGTTACCACACTTATTTTTAAAAAGAAAGTAGTTTTACAAAAAGTTGTTAATGTTCACTTTGAATATAGATTCCTAAAATTCAAGCAAAAGCAGTAAATTTGTAACATCACAGGAAATCAAGAAGTGATATTATGGGCTTACAAGTAGGGGGAGTGAAGAGGAGGTAGAAAGATCAACATAATTGATCAAGGGTGTTTGGACTTTATTACTAATAGTTAACAACTGTAAAATAGATGCGCCAATTTTGGTAGCTAGTTATTAAACCACGCACGAGTAGAGTGATCAATGCTCTTTCCTTTTCTGCATAACTAAATTTTTTCTTAATCCTACACTCTTACTTTTCCTTGTTTCTATTTCTTCAAATCGAAACATCTAATACTGCATAAAATGATTTGAACCAATTAGTGGCAGAGTCCGAGTAGCTTGTTAGAGCCTGTTTCGGCATAAACACTAGTACTTGCAAATACTAGTTTGACATTTGGAAAAACTGATCAGCTTCAGTAAATCTCAGGTGAATAACTCACAAATCTTCAAGAGTTGAGAGTTCTTTTTCCCAAGTATAGTTCCCATCAAAATTTCAACTTCTGAATTCCTTGCTTCTTCTTTCCTTTTTTTTCAACTTCAACTCAATTATATTATTGTTAAAACTCCTACTTAACAACTTGCATAGACGAAAAGTAAGGACTGAGGCACTGCTGGATTTCAAAGATCTAGAAAGAAGGCTGTTGTGCTGGAGCTCAAAAGATTACAATATGATTCAAGCTTATTAAATCAAAATCCTGAAACCTAACTCTATGCCACAAAACAAGGGAGTGAGTTCTCGATCGGGTGGATCTATATGCTTCGGGTGGTGAGACGAGGTGTAACGCATTCAACTAGAAGAGCGACCCGTTGGTTCACAAAACCCCGTGAGAAAATGGGTCAAATTCTACAGGATCAAACCTATGGGACTTAAGGAATGATATAAAAAAAAATAAAAAAAATATTCATATTAAATAAATATGAAGTAGAAGAACCCAGAGTCCAAATGAACAAATTCAAACTTGAAAAGGATCTTCCTTATAATTGACCGAAGTGAGAAGCAAAAATATTCTGATAAAAACGTTCCTCAGTAATATCATCATTGGCCTGATCTGACCCCCACCCAACCGCCGTGGCGTATGTTTCCGAATCAACTGCATCGTAAGCTGCTATAGCTCTTGCCGTCACACATTCTCCAGATTATGTAAATAATCACATCGCATGGGTGTAAAAATCCAGATCTTAATAAGTAGGCATCCAATGACATCTAGCTAATTGAAAGTGCGAGTCAATAGATTATATAGATGATAATGAGAGTTGAGTGATGCATCTTCGTCAAGCTCACTGATAAATTGTTAATAAGTTGATGATGATCGGAAATAGAAAAGATGGAAATTGGTTAAGAGTGAGTGAAGAGAAGAGAACCTTGAGAGTACGAGTAGCAAATTCAACGCCGATAGTAGATTTAGACTCCAAACAGAACTCATTTCTAGTGAATCTGGAGAGCAAGTTGGATTTTCCAACTCCAGAATCTCCGATTAACACAATCTTGAACAAGTAATCGTACTCTTCGTCTGCTCTCCTTGCCATTTCTCCTTCAACAAACACACAATCAACAATCGTGGGATCTGTTAGCTCAATCACAAATATACGCTTGGACTTGTGTTGGACTTCTCTGGACCTCTGTTGTTTTTCAAACTTGTGCTAATTTCTATTTTGCTTTTGCTTTTTACGGAACAAACGTCACAGTTACGGCACTCAATAGTCATTTGGGTTTACACATTTTCAAACAAATTCTAATTAATGAAAAAAACTTTGCAGCACACAACAAGAGAATGTTTCGATTCGCTTAAAAGTTAGTTAAATTTATTTTTAGATCAGTTTTTGATTTATGGAAATATTTGGCAAATATAAAAATAACATAAAATAAGTTTAAAACCAAAGTAGGCCTCATCTGCTTTTTATTTTTTGACTTTAAAGTATTTAAGTTTGACTTTTTATTTTTTACTTAAAACCTACTTTTTATAAGTTAATCCAAACGGACTCTAAGGTCCAGCCTACCTGCTAAGATTTAGCACCTTTGAGTAATTCTCGATCACCCATTTAGCAAAATTGACAATTAGTCGGTCATACCCTCAAGTGTCCCTTAATTACTTGACTAAATCCTTGCTATTCAAAATTGTTTTAGTTGCTAATTGACATACTTTTCCCCCTTCTTGACATTCGTGTCACCCTTTTTCTTATCTAATTGAATTCTATAATTTCTATTCTTATAACCGAGTAGATCATATTTATAACTTCATAATTGAATTCAAAATTGTACCGCTCCCTATGGGTTCGACCCCAACTCACTTGTTGAGTTTTATATTAGATAACGATCGTCTACACCTATAATTGGATGAGGTGTATTTGAGCGTTTATCAAGCCTTAAGAGAGCTCCGGGAGAGTAATTCTGTCATTTGACCTCTTTTCAGAAATCTGATGATTCTATTGAGTCCCAAATGTCGAATTTAGTAGGGTAGCATGTCTAGTTTATTTTTATCGGACTCAAACGATTTCTTAAGGTCCGTTTGAAGGCATTTTACCTTGTGTTGAGTTGTTGATTTTTTAGTTTGTGATGCAGGTCATTTTGACCGTCACGATCGCGATCCATAGGCTCTGATCATGATGAATATGTTTCCTTAGCCCTCGCAATCGCGGACGGGGGTCTCGATCGTGATATAAACTTTGTGTCCTTCGCGATCGCGATGATCATTTTTCACCTGGACAGAACCTAAATTTGGGATTTTTTCCATTTTTCTCATTTCCACTATTTTCACTCGATTTGAGCTTAGGAGAGGCAACTCTTGGAAGTTTTTCTTAGTGAAATTCGTTTGGGTAAGAGCCTTTAATCATTCTTTATCAATTCCTTCAAGTTTTATCTTCCAAAAAGTCTTTTAAATCTTAATTTCAATGTGGGTTTTGGGGGGGTTTCCCATAAGTTGAAAAATTGGTATTTTCTTGATCTGGAGCTCCTTTCTTGATCACTTATAATGGGGTTTTCAATTACGAATTCCTCTTGGCTTGTAAAACATGTTTTTCAATTTTTTTAAAAATAAAATCAGATTTTAGCCTTTTGATTTTCTAAGTGATTTTTGGACTATTTTAGCCCCCGTCTCTATTCCTATCAATATGGGGATCATCGGGATCCTTTTGATAAACTCTATCCATTCTTGATAGTTGGGGATCGTGTGGTTGATAAAGTGCTTCGTTAGAGTTTGTTCGAGTGAAGTTTTGACCTTCGAGGTAGATTTTACTATCCCTCGTTTAGACTTAGATGAGTAAGTGATCTTTCTTTGGGAATCAACTGTAAAATGAGTTGTAGTATGTGTTTAAGAGGTTGTTAAGTTTTGACTTTCTTGTCTAATTCGTATGATGCCTATTTATGATGTTTAGCATGTGTGGAGACTCTTGTGATATCTTTAATTTATGCTGAAAACCTGTGATATTTGAGTAATTGCCTGAGTGAGGGATTTTGTGTCCTATCTTTACATTTGATATTGAGATGTTCGGGTTAGGGGCTTGAGTTGATCTTTTTTAAAACATCTTAAAATGAACGAAATGCTTTTCTAAGTGGTAAAGACTGATTTTAAATGAATTCCTCCACTACCCCTAACATTTGAAGTATGTCCATGACTTTTTGAGTTTGGGAAATTGATACTATTTGAAATTCTTGATGAACTAATTATACCTTTGTGTTGTATGTATTGTGATGCATTCATCCTCATGCAGGGGCGAATTTAAGGGTAAAAAATGGGTCACTCGAACCCGTGGTCATCCGACAAAACTCGATATATTGTTTGTATAATTTTTAAAATATAGTAAATATTAAATAAATGAACCCATGCTCACAAATGATTGGATGGCTCACTGGTTCAAAGGTTGGTTTTTGATTGTGAGGTTGAGGGTTCGATTCCTAGAGAGGACCTCTTTTTAAAATCAATTAAAAAGTACCATTGTTTGTTATTTTTTTTAAAAAAAATCATTTTCTTTTTTATAAAGTGTACTTTTTAAATTTTTTGAGATGCGAAATTGCATATTTTTATTTTTTTTATAAATGGTTTCTTTTAATAATTCTTTTTCAATCAATAATTCATATAAAAAATGCATTTAATTTTTCTTGTGACATAATACTCAAGATTTATCAAACTTCTAATAATTTTTCCTTTAATATTATTTTTTCCCAAAAATCGTATTTAATAGTTTTCTTATGAAAAACCTATAATCTATTATTGCTAAATTAAATGAGGCCCTCAAATTTGTGGGCCTAAAATGGTTGCCTTTTTCTTATAGGGCAGAGTCGCCCCTGACAATGGTGCACCCGTCTTTTTGAAATCCTGAATTCGCCTTTGTCCTCATGCAACATATTATTGTTCATGGAAATATGAGAAAGTGGAGAAATATTATCTTTATGTGACACCTTACTTATATCCTTGACCACGTTCTAGGTGGCAAGTTGATGATATATTGAGATTATGAGATTGGTATATGGACTATGAGTCCCCCATGGGTCCTTGTCTGGCAGCTAAAGCTCGGCAAGGTGTATACGACATGTTGTGCGACAACCTTGGTCCCACCTCATCATTTTATTATTCATTACATTGCATTGACCAACTTTGTTGTGTTGTGTGACTTGTTTATCTGTATCCTTCTGTGTTTACTTTATCCACGTCGGTTTTTTACATAAATTGGCAATACCGATGTCGGAGTGGGACTTTTCTTCCTGCAGGTGAAAGTGTTTAATAATTTATTTCTTAAGTCTGATTAAATGCTTATACTCAATCGGTTTAACCTACTGAGTACATGTGGATTGTACTCACCCCATACTTTTGTTACCCTTTTGATGCAGATCCTAGTCAGGGTGATGCTAGTAGCAGTTGATTGGATCTAGCAATTTCTTCTCTTTTCGAGTTGCGGTGAGATCCTGTTTTTTCGGATCGCCTTTGGTCTTCGTCCATCATTTTACGGTCTTCAATTTCCTTTAGCCCGGTAGAAATTCACTTAATTTTATTTTTCAGATTTTTGTCAATCCTCAACCCACGAGGACCTATACAAGTGTACTATGGCCCTAAACAGGCATAACAACAGGGTAGGTCATTACATTCCGCCTATAGTGTTCTTTGAAGAGATGATTGGGAATTTAGAATTTTCATTGTCATTTGATGTTAATACATGTATTAAAGAGCTATACTTAACACAAAATATGAGCAGATCTTATCTTAAATCATGTTGTTGAAGTTTGGTTGAAAAGGGTCTTGGATGCTCCCAAACACTTGGTGAAATTCCGTAAAATGAAAGTGGCTACCCGAATTTGCCTTACAAATCTTGACTAAAATTTTAGGGATGCTAGAGTCCTGCTTGTAGCTGTGACCAACCACAAATCACAACTTACACCATGAATCAACAAACTTGCTACAGAATTTTAAAGCATCATCTCAACAGTCTACACCAGGACAAGTCGATGTAATCTTTCCATCTTAATGGAAGACAAACAGTAACCATCTTAGCTCCAGAAAAATGATGTCAATATCCAAGGAAAACAGCAACGTAATACTCATGTAAATATCAAAATTTTCCTATCAAGAGTCTTCAAACATCTTAAAGATACCGGTACAGAATTTCAACAAGAAAATTTCCATTTCAATATCAAACTATATCCACATGCATGTTCGCTTTGTACAATAACAAAAATCTGATAATAATACAAGAATGTCAGCTTCCCGCGTTAACTGGACCAGAAAGGCTCCATCATTATTTTAGGCCATACGTGACGCGAAGTGCACCAAGTGTAGCAGAGTGCTCCTCGGCTCCCTTACAGAAGACCTCTTCCCATATCTTGAGAAATTCTGTTTCACATGCTCAAATCAGTAAAAACTGCTGTTATATGCAACTTAAATTTAATGCATAGGATACCCTTATCTAAGCAAATAATATTTAAAGAGGTCATCTTGAAGATTAGTACATGAAAATGATGTTCCCATAGCATGTGTGTCATCCTGCTACTCTTAAATCTCTTCACTTAGGTAGTGGAATGATGTGGATAATTATTATGCAAAGCTTTATTGCTTACATTAGTACATAGTAAGAACATGTAATTACATGAAATACAAATACAAATCAAATATACCAGATTTATCGGTGGATGAAAGGCACATGATGATCATGTCGAACCTTGGGACCTTTGTCAGACCTTCCAGGTATCTAATTGCCAAATTCATATCTTCACTGGTGAATAGCAGGAAAAAATCATGTCAAGATTAACTATCTGCAAACTCTACTTGAAGATCCCACCTAAATGTACCCCATACTTACATGAAAAATGTGGCAACACATCTTACAATGTCCATGAGCATCGGAGCAGATAATGCATTTTTAAATATTCGGGGTAACATTGCAGGTGAAGTGACCTGAACAGAGAAAGCAGGTCTAGATTACTGAAACAGGTGCAGAAATGAAAAAGTAGTCTCTTAACTGTTTTAACATAGATTTGACCAATAAATAAAAAGAAAAAAACAAGATGATGAGAAAAATTTAAAGACCTTCAGTAATTGAGTTTGCAGATTACGATCACCAGAAAGTCCCCGCCAAGAAACCTCCAACTGATAGGCTGAATTTGGTGCTGCAATATTTTTTGCAGCTTCAGTCTTCGCAAGACCAGCTGCTCGAGCAGCAAGCTCTTGGACAGATTCCTCGAGTTCTTGCTGGCTTATTTTGTGAGTTTTCTGCAAAAATATCAAGTAGGACATCAAGTGTATGTGTAGAATTATATTAGCATGACAGAAATGACAAAATACTAGTATGGTATCGCATGTAAATGAAATACAAATACAGTTGTTCACTAAAATAGTCATAAATAAATTCAGACACTTGGAGGTACGAACATTCAAGGTTTCACCAAATGTGAAACTTCAGTAATGGATATGCATTAACATAAAATACTCAAGCAGCTTTTAGAATATATGTTTAGAATAGAAATACGAACAGAAATAATCTATAGAACCCTACTTTGAAGGGGATTGTAATATAGTATCTATAAATAGAGTAAAGTGCAATAATGTACATACACAATTCAATAATATTTTTCTCCTTTATTTCTTACAAGGTATTAGAGCTTTGGTGAGAAATATTAGGGAAAGAAAACAAAATCAGTCACTCTGCCTCAATTTTCTGGCGACTATTTTTCGTCATTTCCTTCTTCTGTCGGTGTTATGTGAAAACCAACACCACCTCAGGGTCCCCTACCTTCCGCCGACCAAACCTCAGTCAACCACTCTGGTAGCCGACCTCGCATATGCCTCCCAGAAGCTTCGTCACTTCCGATGAGGTCTCACCACATGTCGGGGCTTGAGCCCGTTTCGGCCAATTTTACAGCAACGTTCTTGTTCAAGATCTACTTGTCTTTTGATTCCAAGCCGACCCATTCACTTTCCAAATGTCATATTAATTTTCCGGTATTGAAACAATTTTTTTTAGATTCCAGCAACAGTTTATATTTATTTTTTAGATTTTAGGCTACAATTATGATTTCACAAGATGCCTTTCGGAGTTGACATTTTTGGCTCCCAAAATTACGAGAATTGGAATTTCAACCCTATGATCACTTTAGAACCATTAATGGGAAGCTCAAACTATTTAGCTTGAGCTTCCTCAATTGAGTTGCGGTGCAAGGGTCAAGGTGTCCAAAACCACTTAACAAACAATGCTAGTGTGGTAGATGAAAAGGTAAAAGCTAGTGAGGATGATGCAAAAGCCAATGCACAATGGGAGAAGGTTGACGCTCAATTATGTAGTCTCCTAAGGCAATCTATTGATTCCAAGTTGGATACCCTTATTTCGCCCGTTCCAGACATGTTATGAAGTTTGGGAAAAGGCTTCCTTTATACACAGACATCTCGTACTTTGTATGATGTGATATCTCAGATGACCAACTTAATGGATCAAGAAACTAATGTCTACTTACTTGGGACATTACAGGCAGTCATGGAAGAATTTGAAATGTTGATGCCAATCACTACAAATGTGGAAAACCAACAAGAGCACAAGACAAATGTTGTTTCTAGTTCTTAAACTTGCCAGATTTCCTATTGACCATGATTCAATGTGTGATCAAATTTTAGCTAGTCCTACAATTCCTACAATTGATGAATTATTCTCTCATTTACTTCGCCTGCCGCCCCTCCCAGTCACAAAGTGGTTTCATCACTCACCGTTGACTCCTCTTTTCTCGCATCTCAAATCATAGAAAACCAAACATCTCAATCTACGGAGAATCAAGGAGGAGGAGGAGGTCATTTTGGAATATCTCAACAAGTGTAGTTAATGAAATATGCTTGGACACACTCGTGACATATGTTACTCTTCATGGTCGACCACCCAATAATGTTCATACAACTCAAAAGGAATATAATGAGTCCTTTCATTGTCGAGCAAGTAAGCAGACATCTCAGCACCAAGCCTCTGTTGTGCAACCTGATCAACCATCCAATAATACTCATATTACTTAGATAGAATATGATGAGTTCCTTCAATATCGAGCAAGTAAACAGACGTCTCCACAAGTAGTCTCAGTTCCTAGTAACTCCTTTGCTTGTGTTTCTAGGTTTCTTGGATCTTGGGTCGTTGACTCAGACGCTTCTGATCATATTTTTGTAACAAATCACTTTGTCTGAAATTGTTTATTCATAATCTCTTCCTACTATTATTTTAGCCAATGGCCAAACAAAACCAAAAGGAGTTGGAAAAGATAAACCCCTATCCTCGGTCACTCCAAACTTTATTCTTTGTGTCCCTAGTTGTCCTTTTAATCTTGTTAGTGTTGTAATTCAGTTTATGACTCCCATGTGATAATTCTTGTAATGCAATTGTTCATATTTGGTGATATATAAAGTCAACTCTAGGTAAACGACTAATCTTTGAAGATCGAGGCCATGAGCATACCATTGGACATACAAAAACTAATTGTGCAGGGTCACCCTCTTATACACGTTTTACATCTGAATATTGTGTTTTAGTAGGAGGTAATTTGGTGTCTTAGAAGACTAAGAAACAAAGTGTGGTTGCTCGATCTAGTGCATAAGCAGAATATCAAGAAATGGTTGTAGCAAATTATTAGCTAGTTTTGGATCAAACAGTTGTTGAGAGAACTAAAATTTAGAGAAATTGGTCAGATGAAACTTTGGTGTGATAATCAAGCAGTCCTTCTTACCACATCAAATCTAGTATTTTCATGCGAGGATTAAGCACATTGAAATTGACTGTCATTTTGTCAAGGAAAAGATACTCTTAGGAGATATTGTTACAAAATTTGTGAAGTCAATTGATCAACTTGAAGATATCTTCATCAAGTCCCTCACCAGTCCTCGTATGAATTACTTTTGTCACAAGCTCGGTGCATATGACTTATATGCACCAGCTTGAGAGGGAGTGTTAGAATAGGAATAGGAAAGAGAATAGTATATAGAATCCTACTTGAAAAAGAATTGTAATATGGTGTCGGTAAATAGTGTCTCAATGCAATATATTTCTCTTTTATTTCTTACAATATATATGCGAGATAATTCTTAATATGATCTTAACCCGACCAAATGCTTTCAACAAGGTCCCTTTTTTTTTTTTTTGATGAAGTAAGATGCATCATTTGATTCAATAGCAATACAATATGATTTTAAGCATTGAAGAAAGAATTTAAGTTATGAAATACTAGGAATGGTAAGATTTCAACAAGGTCCCTATGACGAGTGTTACGATTGTGCATTACTTAGTTGAAGTTTACTATGTGGATGGCTTGCTCTGCATGTGTTCATCATGTGTTCATCAGTTTACGGGTGCGGGGTGAGTGTCGGATTCGGTCAATCCGGTCCAGACACTTTGACCAGAGCCGAGAAAAGATTTGGGAAAAAAAAATCAGTTTCCGGCGACGTCTTTAGAGAGGAGGCGGAGCTATTTTTATGATGAAGCTTGAGAAAGTTAAGAGGACAAAGCTTGAAAACAGTAAAGAGAAGAAAGAACGTTTTTTCTTGAAAAAGTACAAGGAAATACAGTCTTTTTTATCTTTCTTGAATAAGTACAGAGTCTTTTCAATTTTTCTTGAAAAAGAACTCCCACAGATGAAGGGTTTCTCGAAATAAGTGTCCTTTTTTAATTAAATAAATTATATTTTTCATATTTATTATATTCTCTTCTTTAACACCAGGTATAATTATTATTTTAGAGTATACTATGCAGGTCGATTTAACTTTTTGTGGCCTTTTTAATAGAAGTTTTTTTTCCAGTTGGAAATACCATATATATATATATATAAAAAAGAGAGAGAATGAAATGAAGAAATATTACAATTTACATGTACAAAGAAAATAGGAAAAGAGACGTTAGAAAAGGAGAGAAGGGAAAACTATTTTGAAAGATAAATATTTTGTCCATATAAATAGGACGAGTTGGGTTGAAAAATGGGAACAAACAATATTTTAGAGATTTTTATTTGAAAGGTGCTTTGTGTAAATATTTACTTGCATGAAAATTTTTACCCGTATCCCCGCACCCGTATCCATACTCGGATTCGCACCCCCGAATCTTAAAATTTGGATTTTGCTGAATCCGACTCTCAGATTCGCATCCGTCTCAGATACCCGCACCCGAGTCCGAGCAACTTAGGTTTCTAGAGCAAAATAAGTGCATAAGCGAGCAAAGAAAGATAGCTTTATGGGTGGTAAAACAAGCTAAACAAGCATCTGACTACAAATTAACCCTATGTTGGTGATCATAATTGATAATGACTTAATTTTTCATCCAAAAACATAAATGACATTGGTTTAGTCTTTGCCTATTGTATGCTTGCTCTAAATTTGTTCATCATGTGGAAGATGTTCTAGAGCAAACAAGTGCATGATCTAGCAAGTGAAGATTGCTTTATGTGTGGTAAAACAAATTGATCAAGCATCTGACAACAAATTAACCCTATGTTGGTGATCGTAATTGATAACGACTTGACTTGTTCATCCAAAAAAGAATGATATCGGACAAGTGTTTGTTATCATCAAACATGGATTATGAATACCACTGTCAAAAAGGCTATGAGACAAGAGACAGTTTTTTCACAAATAACATTATATTTGCTTAATAAAGTTTTTGACACAACATTATGTATACTTATATGAACTGGAACCTTCCGATTGCCTTTCATGTAAAGGAAAATGGATAGGGGTGGGGGTGGGGGTAGGAGTGGGGGTGGGGTGGGGGATATTCAATATGATAAGTTTCAAAACAGCACAGAAGGAGTAGCAGAAATAACTAAATCCTGGAGTAAAACCTTTGCAGTCCCAAAAGCAGGATTCAGGGTAGGAACGGTTGGAGAAGCATCTGAATCTTTGTTGTTAATCTGCATATGAATATCTTCAACTTTAGCAGTCCGAGGAACATCTCTATTGTTTTCCTGCCACAGAATTTGAATTTCAAGGCATTGTGGATTGGTGAACACCAGTATTGGACAAAATTTTCACCACCTCATAAAATATATTGGTTACCCAATAAATGATCTACTGTTAGCATCATTTTAAGTTCAAATTCCATCTTGAAATTACATTATAGAGATTGTACATATTACGGAAACAGAAGCAAGTAAATTTGACTTGGAAAGTCGTCGTTTTATTGATCAAGAAAGCTTGCTTATATACATGAAGTCAATAACTGATTGTTGCTAAAAATCTGTTAAACAAGTCTATCGCTAACTAAAATAAAGGAACTGAACTTAAAGATAGCTAACAAAGTTTCAAAAAATAAAAATAGAGTCCAAACTATCTGCAAAATAAATCAGGTAACATTTGTGTGTCCTCAAGAATTGCAGACTCCAAGTTTACTTCTGAAAAACTCAACTGCTTAACATGAAACAACTTTGTAAACAGATCAGCAATTTGATCTTTTAACCTGCTTCTTGCACTTCCCTAGTAAAGTTAATCAGATACTTGCTTGGTTTTCCCATGAAAAATAGATTATGAGAAATGG
This sequence comes from Solanum piurae, assembly GCA_029582685.1. Taxonomy (NCBI): domain Eukaryota; kingdom Viridiplantae; phylum Streptophyta; class Magnoliopsida; order Solanales; family Solanaceae; genus Solanum; species Solanum piurae. The sequence continues at coordinate 16,353 of JAJOOO010003236.1, forward strand.
CTATGGCTGTCTGATTATCCACAAACACTTCTATGCTTTCTTGTTGTTCTAAATCAAGATCTTCCTTAGCCAACAAGCTTGATTTAGGCTGCTGCTGCAGCTATAAATTCAGCTTCCGCAGTTGACTGTGCCACAAAATCTTGCTTCTTTGAGCACCATGAAAACCAAGGCTAAAACAATAACCTGAAGTGTTTTTCATGTCATCAACTGACCCTCCCCAATCACTATCAGAATAACCTTACAATTTGAAATTCTGACTTTTACAGAACTTAACACCATAGTCCAAAGTTCCTTTGGCATACCTTATCACTCTTTGGGAACCTTTCATGTGCATTTCACTTGCACAATTCAAACATCCGGACAAGACACTTAATGCTTGCAGAATGTCAGGTCTTATGGCAGTGGGATACATGAGACGTCCGATCACACTTCTATAACTTGCCTTATCAACCTTGAAACTGCCATCATCCTTAATCAACTTCTCTTTTTGATTCATTGAAGGTGTTCATAGATATGCAGTTTTTCATTTTGAACTTCTTCATTATCTCCCTTGCATACTTCTTTTGGACACGAACACTTCATTTTGAGTTTGATGAATCTGCATTCCAAGAAAGTAAGACATTTCTCCCAAGTCTGTCATCTCAAATGTTTTTTTCATTTCTTCCTTGAATTCCTCTATCAATTGAAGGTTGTTCCCTGTTACAAGAAGATCACCAACATAAAGTGATAGAACCACAATATCAGAATCTCCTCAGAGTTGATTCACTTAGGCTGTTCTTAAAACCTAAGCCTTGCAAATGTATGTAACAAGCCCTTGGAGCCTGTTTTAAACCATAAAGGGCTTTCTTCAATAGATAAGACTTTATCTTCTAGTCTCATTACATAAAAAACTTGAGGTTGCTCCACATAAATTTTCTCATGTAGAAAACCATTTTAAAAAAGCTGACTTGACATCTAATGGAAGATTTTCCAACCTTTTTGAGAAGCAACAGCTAACAACAGTCTTATAGTATCAAGTCGAGCAACTGGAGCAAATATTTCTGAATAATCAACTCCATAATTTTGTGAATAACCTTTTACAACAAGTCTTGCGTGTAACAAGCCCTTGGAGCCTGTTTTAAACCATAAAGGGCTTTCTTCCATAGATAAGACTTTATCTTCAAGTCCCTTTACATAAAAACCTTGAGGTTGCTCCACACAAATTTTCTCATGTAGAAAACCATTTTAAAAAGCTGACTTGACATCCGATGAAAGATTTTCCAACCTTTTTGAGAAGCAACAGCTAACAACAGTCTTATAGTATCAAGTCGAGCAGCTGGAGCAAATATTTCTGAATAATCAACTCCAAAATTTTGTGAATAACCTTTTACAACAAGTCTTGCCTTGAGCTTGTTAACGGAACCATCAGCATTCAATTTTGTGCAGTAAACCCACTTCACACCAATGATCTTCCCATCTTGAGGCTTTTCCACTAGTTGTCAGGTCTTGTTCTTGTTGATCATTGCAAGCTCCTCCTCCATTGCAGCTTGCCACTTGGGATCTGAAATGGCTTCTTCAAATCCAGAAGGCTTTAAAATGGCAACATTGCATCTCTGGTATATGTCAAAGAGCAACCTTCTTCCTCTCACAGATTGAGCATCAATTATCTAATCATAATCTGGTAAATTGTTTATAATCTGCTTCTGGCTAACTTCCTCCCAGTCCCATTGCTCATTCTCCAAAAAATACATCATTTGCTTACCATAATTTTTCCAATATGAGGCTGCAAAGTTCTGTAAGCTTTAGAGATTGTACTGTAACCAATAAATACTCCAGGTTCATCTTTCTTGTCTAACTAGTCCCTCTTAACTTGTGGAATATGAGAGAAATACAAACTACCGAAGATATTTAAGTTTTTTTAAGGACGGTATAACCACACCATACCTCAAAAGCAAGGGAGGATCTAAGTAGGAGGTAGAGGGTTCAATTTGAACCTCCCTTGAATTTTATTAGGAGGTTCTTGTTTGTGTGAGGCTAAATCTCGAACTTCTAAACCTCCCTTGTATTTTGGCAGTGTGACTATCCCATTTAATTAAGTGAAATTTGTGAGTGCTGTTGTTCCTTTCTCAAAGAAACTCCCTCTTGATTTTGTCTAGCTGCTTTAGAACCTTGTTGGGATAGGGAGCAGGTCAAGAACACTGTTAATGAGAGTCGGACTTCAACACAGACAGATAATGCAATTGCCAGGAAGCCAGTCTATTCAAATTTCTCGATGATACAATTCAACACCTCACAATTCTTGTACCCGCACCCAAAGGTAAGCCTAAGTAAGTGGGAGGAAAAATCCCAATGTAACAACCCGTAATACTTGCAAGTTCCTCTATGTTAGACACATGGTTGACATGGTATATAATACTTTTTAGCACATTGAAATGTAGTCCTGAGAGAGCTCTGTCAAATAGAACGCGCACCTCCAGCAACAGGTACCAGGTAACTCTATCTGTTGCATCTCCTCACACCAGTTTAACTTTTAGATGCTTAGTGCTAGAATACAAATTTCGCTTATTAAAAAGAGTACTTGAATATTATTAAAATAACTGGTAGAATCAATCATTTATAACGAATTATGACAAGATGACAGTGAATTGGTCCATGCTTTGCATTAAGATAATTAAATGCTATAATACTTTCCAACAGTTTAGAGTGACAACCTTGGCAGGAATTGTCCCAACTTCAGCCACCTTTTGAGAACTACTTGATACAGATTGGATCACAGGGCCAGATTTAATTGTCTTTCCAGATTTTTGATCCCCTTGTGCAGAAACATCTGTTTCTCCTAATACTCTTTTAAGAATCTCCTACAAGGTTGATTAAATTGAGAACTAAATAATCTGTGATCAATGCATAGAAAAACATAAAAAATGTCAAGATTTTAAACAGCCTCTAAAAGGGACCAAGAGATCTCTCAAGAGATGAAGCTCCAGAAGATACAAAAATGTATCATGGTGCAATCAAGGAACACTAAACATAGATCTTCAGTGCATGCAAAAAGAACTTTTATCAGTTAATTTGCATAAGCTCCTTCGTCCCACAACATATATGCACAAACAGCTCCATTTCTCATTAACCAATTATCATGATAAGCCTACCTGGAGCAGACATTTTGGCTTGTAAAACAGGAATTACATTATTTCAATAGGTGAATTGCTAGCGGAAGTATAGTATATAGCTGTTATTTCAATTGTATCACCAGTGCTTTTCCTCATTTCATCACGGGAAATATTGTGCAAGACACTTCAAAGGACTAGTACCATCTCACAGACCTAGAAGTCATGCCAAAGTATCTCCAAGAAAGAAATCATTGCAGATTATTATAATGCAAACTCTTTTTAAGGAAAACAAAAAAGAGATTGCATTTAAACTAAATAGAGTGATCACCTTCTCATACAGAGCCTTAACTTCTCCATACTGCTTCTTGATCTCTGGGTTCTGTGGTTCCAACCTCAACGCAAATTCAGCATCTGTGCTGCTACAGTTGCATTAGACAGGAAACCTGAAATATAACAGTTTTCCGTATGCTTACATTTTAAGATTAAACTATACCTTCAATTGATTCTTTCAATTTCCCAAGTTCCTTCCTAGAAGTTGAACGGCGAGAATAAGCTTTAATGTAACGGTCATCCAGATTCAAGGCCTCTGTGCAGTCGTTCTCTGCCTCCTGAAACCTAAATACATGCGGAGAAATACAAAGAGGTAAGACAGCTCCCAATTTTCAAGCCTTACTATACTTCACCTAAAAGAACAATGAAGTGCATTAAACTTGCCTTTGGATTTTAAGATAAGCCATCGCTCTATTGGCATACGAGACTGCAGTTGGTGAAAGTGCAATGCTTCTAGAATAGCAATCAATGGCTTCATTGAACTTTTTCTGCTTAAAGCACTCATTACCCTAGGAAACAGCATAAAATGCAGATTACCAGCTATAATGACCAAGCTTTGCATTTTCAAAAAAAGCACAATTAATTTGAAGGATCTAACGTACCAGCTCTTTCTCTGAATTGGCGTTGATGTTGCTCTCTTCCGATATCAGTTCACTTGATAGATGGCTAATTGGATTGTAATTTTTAGAATAATTATATGGACCAGCTGCACTTCTGATCGAGGTAGATTTGCCAACTCGTTGTGTCCCATTAGCTTGAGGACTAGTAAGAAGTTCACTAGTATGGCTCCAGTCTTCTCTCTGTGCAAGGTTATTAGGAGAAATGGGAAACGATTTAATACTGACAAGTCAACACAGACAAAATCATTTAAAAATAACCCACAGCACCAGTCCACATGGCTGAAGTATGTGGGACGTAACCTCTTCAATAATCAAGAAAAAATAAAGGTAGCAGCTATTATTTAAACAGCTACAGACACTAAAATCAACGCAATGTCCGCAATTTATTCAGTTATTGACATAAAATCTATAAAAAAAAACTCTTAAACAAAGTTAAGCTAACAACAGCAAATATCAGAATCATTATCACAAATAAAAGGTGTTTCTCTAAGGCATTACAGGTATAACTCAAAATCCCTTAGAAGTGCCACACAAACCTATGAAAGTTGTCTCAGAACATAGGGGAAAGCAAAATGACACATCAAAGAAAAGTGAATTTCCAAATTCAATGATGGAGCCAGGATTTTCACTAAGGGCTATACAAAGTATAAAAAAGTAAACATAGCAAGAAGTCGAGAGAATTTAACATCTGCTATGTATACATAAAAAAAAAATTGACATAGCTCCTCAGGTTTCGCCAATACACAATTCTAATTAACTAAAGCATCATTTAGGACAGTACATATGAAGATGTATGTTATGAAATAAGTGATTACCAACGTCTCTTTGCCACGAGCCTGAGATTTCATCTTTTTGTCTTTACCCTTCAATGATAGTTCCCAATCTTGCAAGTTATTCAAGAGCCCTTGTATATCCTGGTCAGCCAAAAAATGCCAGTAAAACCAGCAAACCATAGAATATCAAGCAAAGGAATCGTTAAATTACTGACATGGTACGCTTCAAACATTTTAAGAAAGGTAAAGAGAAAGAGAGAAAGGTAGCAAAATACCTGAAATTGATCGCGAGAGTGCTTGCTTGGAACCCTCGCCATTGGCGTCGAGCTTGAGATTTTATTTTATTTTCGCTAGAGGGTTCTGAGTTAGTCTGGTTCAATTTGAAGCTTACGAATGTATGGTTTTCTTCAACCTTCTTTCTTTTTTTCTTTCTTTTTTTCTTCTTTCTATTTTTAATTTAAAATATATATATATATATATTATATTATATTATATACTACCTTAAAAGTATGAACTTCTTAACTTAAATATTAAATTATTATAATACCTCTAAATTAAAACACCCAACTTATTATTCTATATTTTACAATGTGTTGTATTTATTTATTTATTTGTTCAATATTACATTAAAAGCTGACACCCTTTTATAGTGATGGATAGTAACTTTATCGAAGGGTTGTGAACTTTTCGATGAGTTATAACATTTTCAAAACAAGGAATATTGTGAGAGGTTCTCACAATTTTAAACTACAAATTTTGTAAGTTTTATATTTTTCTTAAAACAAGGAAGATTGCAAGAGTTATTCAATTATGCAATTACAATTTTTCGTGTGGGTAAACTAGATAGATCAACAAAAATTGATGCAACAAGGAGAATAGAAATACTCAACGTCAAACGAGAAGACTATGTAAATAATTAATATGTACTCATTTGCATAGCCATAAATATACTTTTGCAACAACGTTTACTTGACAAGAAGTTCAATCATTTTCTTTTGCACAAACTACAACTTGGTGTTCAAGCTGTGCAAAATCTCAATTTGTTGAAGAAAAAATATTTGA
>JAJOOO010003237.1:0-27104 GCA_029582685.1 Solanum piurae
GGATTGTATCAAATTTGTATTAAAATTATATTATAATTGTATGTTAAGAGTTGTATGAAAACTATAGTTGTATGAGTATCAGATGAAAGTTGTATATAATGTTGTTGAAGCATTATGTTAAATCTTTAGCAAGTAACATTAACTTTTACAAAAGTTTATATAGTTATATACATATTGTATGAACATGGTGAATACACTAGAAACAAATATATTTTATACATGATTTGTATAATTTATTGATACAATTTGTATTTATTAATACACTTGATATAATTGTATTTGTTGATACAATCTCTCTCCTCTCTCTTCCAAATCTCACTCACCTCGATCCTCCTTTTCCAATATTTCTTGCATCTCTCCTTCTTCCAACATGTAATTACTTGTACCTTTGATAGGCTTAAATTTAGTTCTCCTTTTTAGTGTGATTCATTAAAATTTTGAAAAATGGAAGTATCGAGGAGTTGATCAAAATTTAAGTATTTTGGAGTAGATTTGAGTTGAATTTCAGAAAAGGCACAAGGAAAAGATGAATTCAAATTTTGAATAATTGCGTATATAAACATCTCTTATACACACTATTATATACTTCTATACACCTATATACATAATGTAACTCTTGTATAGAAGTTGTTCAAAACGAGCTCAAATCTTAATTAAATGAAATTCAAACTTTGTAAACAACCCCGTTTCTACAAGGCTAAACAATAATCACTCCAAAAATTCTCACAAAATCAAATTTAAATCCACTCATTTAAGCTTGTTCAACAAATGATGTTACTTTAAAAATCTAATTTTCACCACTCAAATGAAATTGATTTATTGAACTTACATTTGAATCACCATATTGATTTGGAGATATTACAAATTTCAACTTTCAAAAAAGTAAATGAATAGTAGCAATTTACTTATGTGTAATTCTCCCAAAATAGAATGGAGGGTGTAGCAATTATCACAAACCCATGGACCTCTTAGTAATTATCACAAACCCATGGACCTCTTTTGTAGACAAAATTAAAGTTTATACCCCAAAAGAGTCAAAACAGAATCCAAGAGGGCATAAGTCAAAAACTACTGATCACTCAAAAAACGCTTAACAATGGCTGCTCCGTTACTCCTCAGAGGTCTGCCAATTCTCCGGCTCCGCTTCTGCTATCAGCGGCTGCCGAATCCTAGCTTTGTTCTACTTTCTCCGAGGCTTTTTTCAGCTGCTTCCGAATCGGCTCAGCCCTTCGACGACGCGGCGTCCGATGGGGACCAGACCACCGCCGTGCTAAGCGCCAAAGACCCGCCCAATTACCCGAGATGGACTGACCCGGACTATCGAAAATGGAAAGACCAGGAAACTCAGATACTCAAAGATATCGAGCCCGTTATTTTCCTGGCAAAGGAAATTATCCACTCCGATAGGTCCGCTTTCTTCTTTACTAATTTGCAATTTTCATATTTGGACGTCTCTAAATTTGATGTGAATACCATTTTTAACCACAATGCTACGTAATTTGATTTTTCAGTATCATATATTGAACTCATTAGTTATCTAATACTAGGAATGATTTGTTCATCCTATTAGCTTATCAGGCTATTTAGTTCATAATTGTTCATTTGAGCTTATTATGAGTTGAATTGTGACTTCAATGCTTTCTTTGTGTTTGTGGAAATGGAAATGCATAATGTTTAGTTGAATATGTGAGGCAAGTGCGTGACTTAATTCACTTACCAATGGAATTTATGAGCCAAGTAAGGGAGATTGAACTATTGGTGAAGACAATGAGAGGCACTTTCCTATTGAAGGGGAAAAGTACACTGATGGCTCAATGAAATTGGTAGTTTAAAGCTAAAATATACCAAAAGGCCCCTAAACTTATTTTGTAAAATTCATATACTAATGAGACACAAAAGATGCGCTTGAGAATTTCATCTGGTGATAAGAGTGTTAGGCGCATGTCACAAACTCTTTCATATATAAAAGCATGGTATTTTAGTGGAGAAGGGTAGAATGACGGGGATATTATACATCGAGTTTCAAACAATTGCGGCACTTGCCCTGTGAAATTTCTCGATTAGAAAAGATGAGACAAAATAAATTTATTTTCTGTTGTAAGAACCAAACATGCGAAAGTGAAATAGCTAATTCAAAGAAATGGAGTTGAAATTAGAAGTGAAATTGTCTAAAACATGAAAAAGAAATGGTTGTACATAGAGAAGGAAACATAAAATTGAAGAGGAAGGTAAATAAACTATTTTATTGCAAGAACAACAACATACCCAATATAATTCCACAAAGTGGAGTATGCGGAGAGTACAATATACACAGGCCTTACTTCTACCCAGGTAGAGAGGCTGTTTTTGATGGACCCTTGGATCAAGAGAAAAAGTCCAAAACAATCCAGAAAAAGAAGTAACAGATGTACAAGAAATAACATAATATGATAGTCAAAAGGACAAGACAACATATAATTAAATACACTATTTGATGAATGAGGGAAAAAAATTACCATTATTTACTCATGCATCTATATTATTTGGTGTTTTACCTTTTCATTTTGGTCCAAAATAAGTGGTGTTTTACATAATCAAGAAGGAATTAATTTAATTTTTTTCCAATTTACTCTTATTTACACATTTCAATTCAAAGAAGTCTTTTTTGATAACAATTTTTTGGAAGTACCTTAAATAGGTACTCCTATTTCTTCAAAGGCATTTCTATGCACGTACTATTATGAGATATTGCTTTCACAAGATATATGCACATAATATTATGTCATACACCTCAAATCCCTATGCTCTTTGTACTTATCAACTTAGGAAGATGCAAATTTAAGAGTAAGTAGTTTCTGGGGCTGTGTCAAAGTCCAAAACAACAAATAATATGGACCGGAGGGAGTACTTAGTCCTATGAACTTAGAAGAATTTAGACTAAATTACCCTTAATAAGATTTTAATCTTTCTAAGTATAAAGAGCATAAGAATTTGAGGTGTACGGAATACTATTATGACATCTTTCTAAGTAAAAGTAATATGAAATAATATTATGTGCATATCAAATGCCTTTGAAGCAATAGTGATAGTACTATTTAACGTACTCATAGGAAATTGTAATTGAGAAAAACTTGTTCACAATGTGTGAATTTTGAAGAAAAAAACTTAATACCTTCTTGATTATGTAAAACACCACTTATTTTAGATCAATATGAAAAGGTAAAAACACCAAATATTGTATGGATTGGAAGGAGTAGTTTCTTAAGGGATGTGCCAATGGCAGAAACACCAAATGATATGGACCGGAGAGAGCATGGTATATATAATATTGTATTTCTGGGGCCTCTAATATTTGGGAGCCCAAGAAAATGACTTTATTTGCCTTAACCTTGAGTCGCCCCTGAAAAAGTATTATCCTTTGAGTCTTTGATTATTAAAACATACAAGTCAAAATGCAACTAATCTGTAAATTGGAGGGTGGTATGTGGATAGAAGAAAAAGCAGCAAAGGAGGAAGAGCTTAAGTATATGTGAATTCCAACTTGAGGTGCCTAAGCTTGGGTTAGCCAGTAACATGTTCTAAACCAAAGATTCGTAGAAGCTTAGATAAATATACCTATAATTCTTGCCCTGTTTAATTGGAAAGATAACGTGGAGTTGCTGGCTTCTAATCTTCCATAAACAATGGCGAGACAATGAAGAATCAACTTTTTTTTTTGGTTGAAATGATGATTAGGAATCAACTACTTAACTTGCATAGTTTTTTTCTTGATTAAAAAAATGATTCAACTGCTTAACATTATTTTTTTTAAAAAAAGAATCAACTACTTACTATCTCTGTTCTGCTGCTAGCAATTAGAGGAAACAACTTGAAGGTGTTTTACTACCAATCACAAGTTTCATGTTGGACACAACATTCATATAGGAACTTCTGATCAAAGAGTTCTCTATCAACTGCCATCTACTTCAGATATCCTTACGGAAATCTTTTTTAAATAAGAGCATTGCATATCTTCCCACAAATAAGTGAATTAGACCAGATTCCTTGGTCCAGAATAAGAAGTGGTTGGTTAATTTCATAAATTTCATCGTAAATGTGATATACTTTTTATATTTGAGAGAACATAATGTAATTTTCAAATGTTAACTCTATACGTATTTTAATTTTTAAATGGGTTCTCATGCTTCTTCTTTGTACTTGAAAAGATTGTATGTTAACAAGCGTATATCTCAAGAATCTAGACACCATCTTTTCAAAACAAAAGGACGAGTATAATTTCAGATGGCAGTATTTTACCTTTCTAAATAATTACACCTCGAGAACTGAATGAGAGAACCACACAATCAGATTGTTCCAATTACCAATTTACCATTCTCAAGACATAATAGAACAACTCCTCCTTATTCTTTTCTTTTTTATAAAAAACACAAGCATCTAATCCTAACACAAGAAAAAAATTAAATGTATCTGATTGCAACCATTAACAATCTTTTTGTTCAAAACTGGCGTAAAAAAGTTTATAATTTGAACACATGCATCCTACGTCATATCTGGTAACTCGTGCTTATAATCTATAGTCCCATTTCTTCCAGATGACAAACTAATGTAATTATGTCTCTTGATTCTAGCTGAATGGATAGTGTCTGTGCAATTTCGGCTAATTATCAGAATAAGTTATTTTTCAGTCGACAGTTCTGATAAAAAAAAATGATGTTTCAGCCCCACAACACTTGTATTGTATAGGATCTTTGTTCAAGATTTGGAAGGGGTAAATGAAACATAGGGGATCAAGTAAGGACATAATTGGCCTCAAGTCCCACATATATTGAGGCATAAACTTGCCATTCATCTCATGCCTGTCTCAATGTGTTTTGCCTCTGTCTTAAAATTTCAAACCCAACAAATTCAGAATTAAGGTAAATATGTCCATATGTATTGGGAAATGTGGGACCTATATGCTGTATCCCACTAAGAAAAACTTTAAGCATGGTTAACATGTCTGAAGTCACCTTTATACGTAAAGGTGTGGCCTAGTGATCAATGAAATGAGTTGAAAACCATGAGGTCATAAGGTTCAATTCAGGTAGTAAAAACACTAAGTGGTTTCTTCCCATTTTCCCAAACCGTGGTGAATTGAGTTACCTTGTACATCTTTATTAAAAAAAAAGAGTTACCCCGTACATGTGTTGGTGGGAGGTAGCAGGTATTCTATGCAATTAGTCGAGGTGCTCAAGTTGGCCCAGACACCACAGTATAAAAAAATTGTGAAGTCCCCGAGTCATGATAGGTTCACCAAGCCCTGATAGGGTCCCCTTACTCCTTAGTGATAGGACCTCTAGGTGGATAATAGAACATCCTTTTACTCCTATCATTTCATCTTTCTGTGATTTAATTGTGACATTTTCACAAAATAAGAATGATCTTTACCAGACTTAAAAGTTCTTTCTTTGACCACAGCTTCTCTCGCTGTGCAAGTGTGACGTAAGATATTTTCTAAGCTTCAGCTTTTCCCGACCAACTTACCATATACTTCAGGTCCTTTCAATCAATTTCATATTAGATCTGAATTGAGCTATAGGATTATCATTGTTATGTCTTACTTGAGTTTCTCATTCAAGAAATTGTTTCGCTACATGGATTCAACTGATGATTCAATGTATGCGGGTTTGTTAATGTTTTAGGGTACTTTGAAGAATCTGCATGAAACTATGAAAGAACTATGTCTGTTATAACACCTGTGTGACACCGACACGTCAAGGAAAATAAAGGAGATCTATGTAGCAACTCTTTCCATAAGGAAATTTAGTATTCACAAGGAAATGAACAAACCGAGATTCTTAGATTTGTCCTGTGGCGTGCAAGGATATTTAGATGTTATAGTTGCTAGATCATCATGTGTCCATGTATGGGAGATAAAACTCAAAAGAAGATCAAAAGTACATGAGTTTTGATTTAACAGTATGATTTCTAGAGATTGGCTTATTTATTTTGCAGTTTCTTGTTAACTTCAAGAACCATGAGTTATGTGAGAAAATTTCTTTTCCTGATGTTATTCTCTTAATTTACAAAACCTGCTAGAGGAGAAGATTGCAAATTTTATGCTGGATAGAAGATAAGTACTTATCACATGAATAACTAATACCCCACATAACGCTAACCAACAACTAAGCAGCTGCTAATGGTTAAATAAGTCTTCAGACTTAATGTGGAAGAGTAAAATTTTCAAGAATATTATTTTAATTATCACTCTTTAGTCGTTATCAATTTCCTCTTTCGGTAGTCACTACTATAGTAAGTGCTATCTAGCTTACTTGCTTCATATCACTGCCACTATTATACAATTCAATTGAGTTTCAGTCCAAGATACAAGAGTTGAACTGATTCATTAAAAACATATGCAAATAGGATCTTTATTTGTTGATATTTCATTTGATTTGTTATCCTCCTGGACTAGATGTATTTGTGTTTTGTTATGTTTCATCTAAACCTTGGTTTCGGTTGATCTGCCTAACATGTTGTTTCTGTAGTTAGTGTCAAGTTGAAAATAGAACACGATCTTCTCTTCAAAAATAGAAATATCATTGTTATGGAACAGGTTGGTATTGCCTGGAAATTTTCAGTCAAAGTTACTTTATTTAAAATGACTAGAAATTCACTCTATAGTTACATAGGTATGGGCTTCTTTTCTTTTGTTTCTGTCTTGTAGGAAATTTGGCGCTTAATCTTCTACTACAAGAGTACTTAGCCTGTATCTTTCTTGTCTGCAAAGGCTTCATCCTAGTGCTAAATCTTATCCTTTTTCTACGTTACCAGGTATATGGATGGAGAACGTCTGACAGCAGAAGATGAGAAAATAGTGGTAGACAAGCTTCTTGCTTATCATCCCCATTCTGAAGATAAAATTGGATGTGGCCTCGACTCAATTATGGTTGGTCATATAGTTTGAGTAATACTCTTGTTGTTTGATTCCTATTAATAACATTTTTTCTTAAATTTCTTTCCAACTGACTGAAAAATGCTGGTAGAGATGGACTTTTTCTTTTGGTTTGTTAGTTTAGCCTTTTATCACCGTGCTGCATTACAAATTATGTTAAATCTCAAACTACATTGAGCGCTCACTCAGTCTGGTGAATAGCATATGACAGGCTAATCTGAACTATGGATCTACAGAAACGGAAGAGTGTCTTTCCTTGTGAATAACACTATAACAGCCTTCCCTTTTGTCCATAGTAGAAAGCCTTTGCAAAACTATACTCCACTTAATAGAAAAGGAACCATGTCACGTGTTCCTGAGAATGATAACTTATTTTTAATTTTTGAGGGGAAAATGTGAACCTATTTGTGATCATTATACTACTTCATGCTTAAGCTGTTTGCTGATGTAGGAGTCAGGTTCTTAACCGAAGTAGCATGTAAAGAGGCAGTACTTATGTGGCTGGTGATTAAATTGTTTGTTATTGAGTTGACTAATAGCCCTCTATTTTGTAGGTTGATCGGCATCCCCAGTTCAAACGATCCAGGTGTCTCTTTGTCGTAAGATTGGACGGTGGATGGATAGACTTTTCCTATCAGAAGTGTCTTAGACAGTACATTCGAGATAAGTACCCTTCTTATGCCGAAAAATTCATAAAAGAACACTTCAAACGTGGTAGTTGAGTTTTATTTCAAACAACCTCTCCTCACATAAATATGAAAGTTGGAAGCTGTTGGCCTGTAAGAGCCCTCATGGTGGGTCTTTCTCAATGAAGGAACAAGAAAATGACAGGATCTTATGAATGCTTGGTGTGCGGCTAAAGGTGTTTATGGATTAAATGACCAACAAATGACTTTCTGATACCTTTAGTCAATGTGGTAGATATTAGTTGACCAGAGCATTTCAAGTTTTATTTGGTGCGAGAATAAAGTTGATGGAAATTAAAAAAAATGTACACTTGCATAGTAATTAGTTGGCTTTGCTTGTAATGTTGACTATCACTCTTTTTAGGTGAATCACCGTCTCTATCTTCTTTAATTTCTCAAGGCACATTACCTGGCATAGTGGCTTGCACAAAGTAAAACTTGCATGCTGACGACTGCATTTATCTTTGATTAAAGATAAAATCTACTTTGCCAAGTAATGAAGGTGGGTGGTATAGTAAGTGTTTGTGCTAGTGATAGGTAGCAGGTACTCGATAAAAAAATAGTCAAAGCGCTTACAAAAAGCAAGTTTGTATACTTTGGAGGAATAGTCAAACATGCATAATGTTTCTCAGATTCAATCATGCAAGGGAAGTGTCATGATTGCCACTGAACTCATGCTCACTTGTACGTCTCCAAAAATTTCAAAAAAATATAAAGGTAGCATGCCTTTTACACTTTTTGACTGTAGGATCATGTCATGTGCATCAATTTTGGATTGGGAAAAATAATAATATCACTTTTATCAGTTTCATAAATATGAATTGTGTTTGTGTGAAAATTAAGAAAACTAGCTACGGCACTGTTTGTCAGTACATAGTGATGGTCGAGGTAGAATTTGAGTAAGTCAAAGTTGTCCCAGCTTTGCATGTTACTAGTTCGTTCTTTTGGTCACTTTGGCTTGCCAAAAATCGTCTGTCTATCCTTTTTTTTAAAAATAAAATAATGGTGGTGTTCGATTGATCTATTATATACTTCGATTGTTCTATTGAATTATGATTCTTCTTAATGGTTCGATTTAGCTCTTAATTTAGTTAAGTGGAAACATCAACTTAGCAATTTATGATATATTATTAGTGATGATGATATGGTTTTTAACTTTTAATGGTGGTGCTATAATGTAAACAGACTGGATAATTGGAGTTTCACTATTTGATTAGGTGTTGTGGGTCCAAAATCTACACAAGTAATTTCTCTTTGATGAATCCTTCCAGCTGGATAGGAAATCTATCTATCCACCACTTCTTTCTTCTTTTTCAAAAATCTTCTGCGCACAATCTTTATAGGATCTTTGAGAGAAGAGACAAACACGTACTATAAAACCCAAAATTATTCACTTTATTTGAAGATCGTGTTTGATTATAAAATTTCTAATCCAATTTGAAAATCAGTTTATAACTCGTCACTTTTAACTATTGGAGTTGTATTTAAGTACATTCAAACGTCAGTATTATTTCCAAAAAAATAATCAACACACAACTTTAACAATGTATATAATCAAGGTGTTTTTTACCTTTTGTATTTTTATTAAAAAATTATGGGAAAAGGGGAAGTATATTTTCCTCACCCAAAATATAGGAGTGTTATGTATTGGGAGAGTGAAATAAATTTATCTTATACTGCGATCTTATATATAATTTATGATACTTTTTTATGTCATATGTAAATTAACTTCTATAACAAATTGTGTTTTAAATTTCAAAAAAATATTTCTGAAGTTTATATTTCTATTTCTGACTATAATATAGTACTCAGTGCATTCTGTCAATTTTTTTCTTTTTAGAATGAGAGTACTTTTTGAGACAAGAAATTTCAAAGCAATGGGGCAATGGATTTTGATCAATCAATGTCCCATCAGTTTTTGGCAGTCTTGTATTTTGATTATCGCATTATTAATTTGTTGTTGTTACTGTTTTTTCCAATATGCAATGTGATGTTTTCTCTATAATTGTTATATATTTATTTTTCGATAGATTCTTTGATATATGCTATTTAAACTAAGAATCTTTCAAAAACAACATTTCTACCTCCGTGAGATAGGAAAAAATCTGCATATTTTTTATCATCAAACTCTACGTATAAGATTACACTGAATACGTTATTATTGATGGTGGTCTCATCCCATCAGCTCATCAAGAGTACGTAATATAATTGTCATGCAATTATATTGGAGATAATATAGGGCGTCGTCCCTATGAGCTTTTTAGTCTCCATAGAGGCTGCTGTTTTGATTATATTCAGTAACAATATCGAGAAACGAAAAAAAAGAAGTTTAATTAGATTGCAACTAGAAGGTTAACTATACATTGTCATTGTAAATGAATCCTTGTACCGTCAAGTTACTTTAAAGATAATTATATTTAATTAACTTCGAAAGGTGAGATTAGTAACTTCAAAAATAAATAAATTTCAAACTTCAAGATAAGCAAAAATATTAGACAATTTATTCAATATATGTGTAAATTATAATTGACGACATGTACCTAATATAATCTATTAATTACACACACAAAAAAAAGATTACAATAACAAATTAAAAGTATACTAACAATATTAGAACTCTTTCATATCTAATCAATACACCTAAAAGATAATTATAAATAACCGTCCGTAATATAAATGTTGTTAATAACTTTGAAAATAAAACGAATTTCAACTAGAGCTAAAACATTAACGTATATTAAAAGCATAAGAACTGTTTGGTGTAGTCAATGTATATAAATTAATTTTAGAAACATTAATTTATTATGCCTAGATTGAAGTCTGATGACCTGTTTTTGGCAGTTTGACTACCAAATTTATGTCACACGACCAATAACATGAGTTGTATGATTTCTGGAGTAAATTAATTTATCAATCATAACCAATAATTTGAAGAAAATAAACATTAAAATAGTAATAAAAGTAATCCAATAAATAGAGACGAAAATAAAATAAAATAGTGATAATAAAACTACTAACATTAATGAGATTACAACTGGAATCAACATGGATTGTAGTGCAGTATTCACTACAACAAAAACACCTTTTAACGGTAATAAATATACACATTAACAAAGAGTGTTAAAGCATTCACCGACACTAGTTAATTGTCATTGGATCCAATGTCGTTAAAGATTTTAGAGACATATACAAAGAGTGTTAATTGCCGCTAAAAGATCATTTTTTATGTAGTGATTAGTGAGACTCTCCATTCTTAACCATATGACTCAGGTTCGAGTCCTGAATATGAAAAAATATATGTTGGAAATGTGACCCCAAAAGATCCTAGTGCGTGATTCAAATTTAATCGGAAGTCTAATATAGGGTTAGAGATTACAACTGGAGTATGATGTGAAAAAAACCTAGGTCACAATAAATATTATCACCATATTTACGTGCACCGTCCGGTGGAATTTCAATATGAAGAAGAAAAGTACACGAAATTAATTGTTTTTTTAATATTCAAAGGAGAATAGATAGTTGAATAAGAAACCATCTTGGTTAGTTGATTAAAAGTAGTTGATAAATATTAAATGTAAAAATATTTTTAGATATTAAAATTAATTTTATGTGTTTGAATAAAAATGATGAATTCAATGGATTTTGTTGAGGATGTAGCGAGAGAGAAGAAGAAGAATTAACTAAATAATGTGTGGTTGGTAAGCAAATTAAAGATCGGATTAATTTTATTTTGAATATCTATACGTGCAACTTTCTAATAAATAGTCGATATAAAGGTGACGATAAACATATTTTTTCTCCTTTTTTATTAATATGACCGCAATATATGTAAGGATATTTACGAAAAATATAAATTTTACAATACTTTTACATAAAAAAATCATGAACAATGAAAATAAAATAGAGATATAGTATCTTTTAGGAAAAATATTTTTAAAATATAAAAGATATTAGAGAAAGAACTATCGAAATAGAAGAGAGAGATAATCTCTTTTAGGAAGAATATTTTGAAATTAAAGAAAGATTATTAGAAATAAATCGTAAAAGAATTAGTCAAATCAAAACATTTTATACTCTCTAAAAATTATGTGCTTGTTTAGCCATGATTCTGAAAAATTGTTTGAACATAAAATTAGTATAATTTTACGTTACTCAAATTGAAGTTAATTTCAGAAATTTTCTAAAAACTCAAAAAATATAAGGTTTTGGAACCAACAAAAAAAACTAGTTGTTAAAGTAGAAGTTAGTACTTTTTACTTAACGGTGACGAACCAAAGCCACTGCTGTCCATGCCAGTGACCTATTCCTCCGTTTCAATTTAAGTGACGCAATTTCACTAAACATAAAATTTAAGAAATATTATCATTAAGTGGAATCAAACGTGGATAAATTTTGATAGTCATGGAGTAAGAATCTCTGATATTTTATTTTAAAATCGATTAAAAAATATATATTATATAAATTGAGACAAAAAAGAGTAGTGCTTGTCACACAACATTTATTAACTCTATGCATTTAGAAACTGGTCCTTACCTCAACAAGTTCTCTCCTAAAACTCCCGGCTCATTGATTCATCATAAGTTATTCTTACAAAATTATCACATATTCATTTGTAATCAGAAGTTCAAATTCATATAAAATTGAATTTTTTTTCAGTTATAGAACGCTTTATTCTTATATTAGTTTTTTTGATGTATGTAAATCTAAATTTAATTGAGCCGCAAATAAAAAAAAAATACTGTCAATGTAACTATAATCTATCTAATCTAGTTTCACGTATGGCAATAAAGTACTACTTTATATATGTTGCATGCATGTATAACTTTCGTTACATTTCTAACCAAATATTCAGAACTTATAGTATTTAACTTCTAAACATAACCAACATGGGTTGTGGCGCACTGGCGGGAGTGCTTCACCCTTAACCAGAGGTCTCGAGTTCAAGCCCTGGGTATGGAGAAAATCCTGTTGGGAGAATCATCACCGAATGGGCACTGCAGAGCGCGATCCGGATTTAGTCGGAGCTTTAATGTGGGTTGTGGACACCGGGTGGAAAATAAAAAAATAAAAAAAACTTCTGAACATATCGCCATTTAGCTATTGGTATTTATTTTCTTTATCTCTTTTGTGATGTTTCTTGATATATAGTACTTCATTTATTTTTGAGAAAAGTATTGAAAATACATCTAAACTTGCTTAAACTATTAGTTTCATCCACTAGTTATTAACAGCCTAAAAAACATTCTTATATTTGACCTACAAAAGTTAGATACACTATCTATCTGTCATAACAAGTGGTTTCAAACTCTTAGGAGTATGAAACTTTTAATAAATAATCAAGAAAAGTGTTCAAAAAACTCTTAAACTTGACGAGAGTTTAGGAATGTATTTCACTCATGTTGCAAGATATGAAATGTATTTAAATTCAATTAATCAATTAAAAATATTTTTTTAAGCTGTCAATAATTCAGGAATGAAACTAATAATTCATGTCAAATTTAGAATCGTTTTCAATACTTCTCTCTTTATTTTATATCTGAGGTGGGGGTGGGGTGTTGTCCAGCTAAGCCAAAGTCCTCGGAGAATGAGCCATTGAAAGAGAGGAGGGAAAGAAAGGGAAGAAAAAAAGCTAATAAAAGCAAAGGAAAGAAAGAAAGCAACTAATCATACCAGAAATTCAGTCTCTGTTGGAGCTAAAATCTTCATCGACAGAATTCAAAATATAAACACACAGAAAAGGTAAAAAAAATCACACATCTACTATTTATACATTAAAAAAAAAATATTCCCTTCATGTTGTGGTTTCCAATTTTAAATTTTCATATGACATATTCAAGACGATAAAATCAACAAACATTTTGTTACATTTTCTTATACTCCGTATCAAGTCAAAGTCAGGCAATTAAATTGAATCAAAAGAAGTAATATTGTGCATACAATTCAATTTTCATTGAAATAGGTTCGAATAAGTCCCTTGTCCCATTAACACAAATCTATTAAATTCGATCGAACCTTATCTTACATCCCTGCCACAAGTCCACAACATGTACATTTGCATTTATTATGTCTCTTGTAGCTAATTAATTTATACATACACGTATATTTTTGGCAAATACATCTACCCATTTTCCCTCCTTTATTCTGTTTCTAAAAATATGCTGTCTTGTTCTATTCTCCCAACTAGTCTACTTACACACATTATTTTACTTTCAGCTTTATTTGTACAAAAAAGAAGTTACAGTGACAGAGACAGTAACCAAAGGCATTGGGAAACTGGAATTCCTTCTATAATTTTGTTTGGTGGCATTTTACACCTGACAATATATTGGACATGAAAAAAAAAATCAATTAATGACAATGTTAGTGTTAGATAGAAAGGTTGCTTCATTTTGTAAGTAAAATTTATTGAGGTTTGGATATTGTCAATGGAGATATGTTGCAAATGTTTATTTTAGAATTTAAGTTAAGTTACTAGCTACGCATAAAAATATTTCATGCAATACTCTGGTATATTAGAACTCTTGAGAGAATCATGTTGGTCTAGTACTATTGACTAACTTATCGAGACACACGCTTATAAAGGATAAGTTAAATAATGTATGAAAAACCTATTTGAACGTTTAAGTTTTAGATAAAAATGGCAACATACTTTAACATAATGTCAGAGCTGACCAAATTTTTGATAGTAGTGTCATAGTAGTGTAATATTGGTCTATCACTTGAAAATTCTTTGGAAGGATTAGTGTCATAGACACTATATGACACTAATCCTTCCAAAAAAAATTCAGTGATAGGCCAATATTATTAAAAAACACACACACACAAATGAGATGATGATGTATTAAAAAATACAATTAAATATATAAAGTATAGTATTTTTATAACAACTTAAGAATTTAGATGAGATACAACATACTCCAAACATGAAGCTTAAAATAGTGTTGGATTCTCACATTTTTAGATTAAGGACCAGGACTTGACTTGGTTTAGTTCAATTCTCACCTCATGAATACTAAAACTAATATCTTCGATTTAGTTAAACTCAAGATTGATTTTATTAGCAATAATTAATGAAGCAACAAATAAGAATGAAAAATGTTAATTTAAGGCAAATGGGGGATCAGCGAGACGATTATTGAAAACAGTTTCTCCACCTCACAAAAATATAAATAAGATTTACGTACATTCCAATCTCTCAGATCTTACCTGTTGGATTATACTGAATACTTTTATGGTTGTTGTAATTTGGGGAGGGATTAAAGGGGTATGGAATTTACTTTAACTTTATATTTAGGGTATTATCGAAAATGGTGTTTGGACTTTTAGGAGTGATAGTGAGTGGTAGAGTCTACTCTAAAATAGGCATGCAGAGCAACTTTTGGCTGCTTTTTCTCTTTTATTTAATAACTTGTATAATTTTTTCTTCCTTTTATATACTTTGGTAAAAGAAGAGATCTGAAGGTATATATGACTATTCCACCATAGTATAAAGTGAGTAACTTTGAAAATATATCATCAATAACATAAAGTACTTACTAGTACTTCTTTTTTTTTTTTGAAAAAAATAATTATTATTTTAGTTAATAATTGTAAAAGTAGAAGAAAAATATGATGAATTAAGGGAAGTAATGATAAATTAATGATGCAAGGTGAAAGTAGTAGTTGGCAAATGGGAATACTCACTTTTCTGTGTCGAAGCTGTAATTTTGTCATTTCTGCTATAAACTTTACGGTGTTCTGCATTCACTAGTCAACTGTTACCTTTGGCTCTTGTGTTTTTTCTCTTGTTTTATTTGACATTATTTCAGCGGAATACATCGATAATTTTTTATTTTATACTAAAAAATAATCACATAAAACTTTTTTCAAATTTGAGCGATAAGTATCTAATAAACATACATTATAATATATGTAGATGTTAGATCGAAACATATCGTAATTAATTTGTATGTCTAACCTTTATACTATTTAAAAAAATTTAAGGAAATGTTTATATATTCTGCTTTTACTGTATTTTATTTTTCTGCGTTTCAGTTAACTATTCTATTTACTTAAAATATAACATAGGGAGACAAACTCTGAATTTAAAATTTAGTAATAGTCAACCTTTATGTTTTACCACAATATACGTTATGTTTGAAATTTTAAGATTTGAAAAATAATAATTGTTGATTTAGTAGATTTAACACATATATTTATGCTCTATTTCAAATTATTTGATTTAATTGAACCCATTAATTTATATTCTATCTACCATTGCTAGGGGCATAGTAATATGGTAAAAATATATTCACGAGAAATCAAATGTCTCCTTCTTTAATGGATTTGGATTTTCTCGATGTTAATCTTAATTAGTTAGTAATAAGTAATAACCTATATTATGTTTCAAATTAAGTAATTCTCTGTTTAGATCAGTTGTAGTATATTATAATTTATCCATAATGATCTGGATCTTTAATTAAGGATCGAGCTTTAATCAGGCATGGATCATGCACGTATAAATTAAAAGATGAGTATTAACTCGTCATTATTAAAATTGGCTACATTAACATTGATCCTTGGAGATGGTCAACATTAAATTAATTACCGCGTATCATTCAATTATAATAAAGTATAATAATTGAAATGTTTTTAGAGAGAATACCTATCATAGAAATATTGTACACGAATTAATGAGAATATTGAGAATCAATTGGTCCACCTTTGTTTTCTTCTCATCATGCCCACCCTATCAACAAAATTATGATAGTATTCTTATTTACTCCCTCCGTCTCATCTAAGTTGATTATTATACTAAAAATAATTGTATCATATTAGTTGTCAATCTTACTAAATTAAGAAAATATTAATTAAATTTTTCTAATATTATCTTGCAATTAATTCTTTTTAAAAGTATTCACATTTGTTTGTAAAATTTTCAAAAAGTTTTTTAAGGATGAATTCGTAAAATTATTTTCTTATTTATGATTTTTTAAGTACTGTTCAAAATAAAAAATAATCAAATAATACCTAAAATATTATTGACAAATACGTTTTTTCTAATTTTATAAAATTTCATGAAAGCATATTAATTTTTTAAATTAATTTAAATAATAACTTACTTGGATCAAAAATTCGAAAGTATCCTTTCGTATAACTCAAACTTCAAACTCCAATTGATGATCTACTGGAGCTAGACTTAATTGTCAAATGGTCCACCCTTTATTATTACTGCTTACACTCTCTTTTTTTCTTGGTTCACTCTCATTTTTTCGATGTTTACTTTTAGAAAATATTTTTATTAAAAATCATTATGTACTCAAAATTAGAATACAAAATCATTAACTAAAAATAAATAAATATCTGTTATTTTTATTAGAATTTTTGACAGTTTTACTAGTGGTCGAACTTCATACGATATTAGGCCTCTTATTATAATTGGGTCCCAATCAGATTGGTAACACACACGAACCTCACGTGTCGAGTTATTATCATGCATGATCCCATAATTTTTTTTCTTCTATATACTCCTCTAGTATCCTTCTATACAAATACCACCCAAAAATAATAAAATCCATAAATTCAATTCAATAAAAAAAAAAAAAACCCAAATACCCAAAATAAAAACACAATCTTCCCCCCAATCTCCTTCATTCCCCATTTTCCTCTTCTCCACTCTCTTCTTCTTCTCTTCACAACACTATCAACAAGCTTATTTTCCATCTTTTCATATTTTTTTTCAGTTTCTTGGATTAGTATGAAGTAAATGAAAACACAACTACACTTCTTCTTCTCAGAAGAAGATAATGTCTCACCATTATCAAGAACAAGAACAAGAAGAACAAAAGATCCCATTTTTGTTAGATTCACTTTACTGTGAAGAAGATATTCTCACTGAAGTATCAGTAGAAACAGAGAGTTTTTCTGCACATGACTTGTTATGGGAAGAAGAAGAACTTACCTCTCTGTTTTCCAAAGAAACAGAGTATAAAATAAGCTACAATGTGTTAGAAAAAAACCAATCTTTTATTACAGCAAGAAGAGAATCAGTTGAATGGATACTCAAAACAACTGCTTATTACTCTTTTTCTGCACAAACTGCATTTCTTGCAGTTAATTACTTTGATAGATTTCTCTTATTTAGCTTTAATCAGTCTCTGAATCATAAGCCATGGATGAATCAACTTGTTGCTGTGACTTGTCTTTCATTAGCTGCTAAAGTTGAAGAAACTGATGTTCCTCTCCTTCTTGACCTCCAAGTATGTTTTCAAGAAAAAATTTAGTGTTTTGATGGATCTTGTAAATTTGTTTATATGATCATGTTTGAGTGATTTGGGGTTTTGTTTTATAGGTTGAAGAATCAAGATTTGTGTTTGAATCTAAAACAATACAGAGAATGGAGATGTTGGTTCTGTCTACACTTAAATGGAAGATGAATCCAGTGACCCCATTTTCATTTCTTGATTTCATAACTAGAAGACTTGGATTGAAGTACTGTTTATCTTTGGAATTTCTGAGGAGATGTGAGAAAGTGCTTCTATACACAATTACTGGTAAGCATGTTTATGTTCGCAACACATTTTTATTTACTTAATTATATAGTTCACATTATACTGTTTGGGTTGTTTTGTTGGAAACAAGTTATTCTCATCATATATATGAGTTAACTTATCCATCTCATCACTATGATACTGTTTGGGTTGTTTTGTTGGAAACAAGTTATTCTCATCATATATATGAGTTAACTTATCCATCTCATCACTATGATATGTGATGATATAAATGACGGGATAAGTTACCGAACAAAACACCTAAATTTTATCCTTGGACTATTTATTTTTATTCCTCACACCAAACGACCCCTTATAACCTTGTATGTCTTGACTGTTATTTGGAATTTGTCAATGGCAGATGGTAGATTCATTGGTTACCTTCCTTCTGCAATGGCTTCTGCCACAATGTTGCATGTTCTTGATAGGCTTAAGCCTTGCATTGGAGAGAAGTACCAAGATCAACTTTTGGGCATTCTTGGAATTGTCAAGGTAATTAGAACTTTGAATTATATCGTCCACTATTATTTGTCCAATATCATAGTTTTTACTTTTACTTGTCCAATATCATAGTTGACTTAATTTGTTTGGGACTGAAGCGTATTACTACTATTTTTACTGATTAAATTTGGATAATGTAACAGGACAAAGTGGAAGAATGTTACAGGCTAATACAAGAAGTGGCTTGCAACATTGACTTTGATTCAAATAAGAGAAAGTTTGGGACATTACCAGGGAGTCCAACAGGGGTAATGGATGTGTCATTTAGCTCAGATTACTCCAATGACTCATGGTCAGTGGCTACATCAGTTACTTCATCACCAGAGCCATTGTCCAAGAAGATTAGGGAGTCAAGAGAATGACTAATTAAATGTCTTTTAAATATTTCCTTAATAGACTAGATATGTATAATGTCCAATAACAGTGCTCTACTTGTCTCTTAGCTTAAGTTTTAGTAATTAAGTTCTTGTTAATTTGCTTACCATCTTTACATTTAAAACCAAACCCCCTTTTGACAATTATCACAGCTAGCTAGCTAATGGACCATTTGTTTAATGGTGTACTGTCTATAGTGGGGCTATGAGATTTTGTACTAGTAAAGATGGTTTGGCATTTTATTCTAAGGAAATAAAAACTCGCATGAAAACAAAAGAAGTAAATTCATGTCCACTTGTTCACCCTATATTATCTTGTTCACTATTAATTATATCTTGGTCGAAGATAGTCTTGATGTAACTGATAAAGTTAATAATCGTCATTAGAATGTTATAGGTTTATGTCGTGGAAACAATCTTACTCTCTGTGTTACATATTTCAAAAGAAAGAGATGGTTGGTGTGGAAAAATAATGAAGATTTGGGAAAAGAGTGGATTTTGTTCACATCTTGAGGGAGGAACACATTGTCGGCCACTGGCTAAATTTTCTATGTGGTTAGATTTGCAAGTAGTTTTATTTGTTTGACCTCGTTACAAGAGCAAGTCTCTTTTTAGTTTTGTTTAATGAATTTCGAGGTCTATGAGAAGGTCACCAGTTAAAACAATTTTAAAAAAATGAATTTTGATAAATATAATTAAGGGTTCTTTTGGACGTTGTGATATGAAGTTTATTAGATTCATTTTCATTTGAAATTGAAATTTATTTGGGTATCTAATTTGGATTTCTTAAGTTAATTGTTTTCATAAGCATAAGAACTTTACAAGTTATGAAAACTATTAAAATTCCTCTTAATTATAAACAATATGTCTGAATATTTTAAGGTTGCATATGTTCGTGTTTCTTTTATATATAAACGTTTGTGGTTAGAAATTTTTAAATAGATGTAATTTTGTAGAGATCAACTAGTCAATAATAATAGTTACTAGTTATTTTTTAATATAATCATTTTATATGATACGAGCAACTTTTTCAGGCCGAAAGTAAGTTTTTTTTTTTTGTAAAATTTAACATAATGGGTGTTTTTCTATTATATATATATAAAATATAAAATTATTAGTCAAGCTTTAAATTTATAAAAATTAGAATGTCAAATCATGTTTTTGAAAAATTTAGAATATGAAATTATGATCTCAAATCGCATGTTTAACTTCTAATTTGGAATCATAGTCTTTTTATCACAAGTCCAAACGCCTACTAATAGTTACATGAATTTAAAAGGCAGTTATTAAGAATATTTAAAAGAAAATTAATTACATCATCTACGACTCAATTTCAAACATGTTGGAAGAATTGAATGTATTAATCCTTACTACTTCATTGAATTGAAGGATCTACGTGATTTTAGATCATCTAATACCTTTAATTTACCATAATTTTACACATACAATACAAAATATTTATAGATCAACGTTGAATATAACGAGATTATACATCATATTTATCCTCATTACATGATACAATTGGTTGTTAGTAGAAGTGGCATGACAAAGAGTCAAACATAACATCCACAAAGAAATAACGTAAAAAAGAAGGCATAATAATTAGCGACTTACCCGAATTAAATTCAAGATTTCGAAAAGTAAAATATATGGATTCTATGCTAAGAGGTTGTTATACCAGAATTAAAAAATAGTCAAGTGATTTGTAGCTACTAATGATTATTTAAGATCTAATCATTAACTTACTAGTCAATAACCTTATATAAATTATGGAAAATTAATTTTGAAAAAAAAAGGATTAAAGCTAAGTTTACTTTGCACTTTGTGGTTGAAGAAAAGACATCCACAAGAAGCCTTGCATCTGCTTTTCTTTACCCACTTTAAAATAAAGAATCATAATGACTTGGCTTTTTTCTCTTTTATTTTAATTAATTTTCCTTTTATAATATTTTAAAAATTAAACACAAAGTTGTAACAATTTATTCTGAAATGATAAAATAATTCATGAATTTAGTCAATCTTTCTCATTGAAGTACCGTGAATGTCGGAACACTATTTTTATATAAATTATTAGACATTTCATGTATACTTTTGTTTTTGTTGACCTAGTCGCAGCACAACAATGAACAAACACAAGGTTGTTTTCTTTTTGTATATGGGGCATATTAAATACAATAATAATGATATATTCGATATAATTTCACAAGTGAGATTTGAAGAAGATGATGTGTACGTAGTCTTATTCTACTTTGTGAAGGTAGAATATCATTTTCAATAGAACATCAAGTATTAAAAAGAAATTCAATAATGAAGAAATCATGTGAAAATTTAGTACAATTCTATAAAGTAAAAAAATTTCCGAATTCATATTTTATATCAAATTAATAAATAAAAGATGGTAATTTTTTATAAAATATAGATCACTTACCCATCAACCCACCCAACAATTAGGAGTATTTTAAAGCAGAGAAACGTATTTTTTTTCTAATTACATAGGGGTAAGAGAAAGGAAAATGGGAGGGGAGATAAGATATCATTTGTAATGTAATACTCCCTCCGTCCTATTTTATATGTCATTCATTTTTATTAATAGTTAGACCACAATACTTATCATTTTATAAAATTTATGCATAAATTACCATATTTTGCCTATTATATCTTTGATAGAATAGTTAATTAATTTTGTCATTTATTAATAAAGTTGACTTAAGAAAACATTAAATAAGGATAGAAGGGTAAATTTACATCATTTCTTAATGCAATTACAAAGTAAAAAAGTGACATATTAAATGGGACGAAGGGAGTAATTTTTTTATCTTCTTGATTTTCCTTTGGTATTAGATATTTGTATTGGAATCCGATTAAATCTGAATTCACGCATTGTAGGGTTCATTTATGGGGGTGACACTCTCAAGGAAATTTTTTACCCAAGACAAAAACTCGAGATCTCTAATTAAAGATGGAGGGGTCCCAATCATTTCTCCCAAATCCATACCGACGAAAATTTGCATTTGGATATATAGTTACATTAAACATTATTTTCTTAATGTTTTGTGATTTCTTAGTCCTATTTTGAAAGGCATATAACCATCGCGTAATCAGAATTTTTATTACGGAGTTAACATTAAATCACTAGAATAAATGAAGAATTGAGTGGTAATAATATAATTGTTGCTATATTATAATCAGCGACAGTAACAAGTAATTTTTTTTGTCTGAACACATGATATATATCTATCTACTTGGACCGTATTAAGTTGTATGAGTTGAGTTATTTAAAATTTCAAATGGTTAAAAATAAAAAATAAAAAAAGTTATTTTGTTTTATTTTATTTGCATGTCTCATGGCTTTATTGCAATGGAAGTACAGCTGCATGCCAAGATTTACCACAAGTTAAAAAAGAGTTGCTCCATGTGAGTTGCATTTTCTCATCTAACTTTTGTACTGATATATATTCATAAGTTGGTGGGGACAAATTAACATAATAAAATAAAATCTCAATTTTTATTTTTTTTTAAAAAAAGGTCAAAAAGAAAAAGATGAAAACAGTAACCTAAAAGTTAAGGATCAGGATTTAGGAGTATTTAGGGGTGTAAAAGGTGAGGATATTAGAAGATTAAAGGACAATTTAGAATGGCAATTAGATTCATCTAAGAAAAAGAAATTTAAAAAATTAAAAAACTAGGCACAAACAAAAAGGGGAAAAAGGTGAAAAGAATGTGGGAAGGTAAGTTGGGGAACAATATCTTTTGATTTTGTATGAGATGTCTTTGTTGGCACTTTTGTTCAATGCTTTTGGCTGTCATATATAAGAGAAATAGACTTTAATATGTGTGTTTTCAAACCATATAATATATACAAGTAAAAAAGAAGAAAAGACAATGATAAGAAATGGATTGTTGGTTCCAGTTAACATCTTCTCTTTCTTTTCAAGTATTATATTTTTATTATTAAATAAAAATTAGGGATTTATGGTATTGGTCATTTTTAGAGCCATATATATGAGTATATTATTTTGTCATCCTTTTTGACCTAGTGAACATTATTGTTGAGAAAACAGGTGCTATGAAATTATTATGGCACATTATGTACTTTTTCAATTTGAACTTGAGTTTAAGTTGATATATATAGTATATGTAAAGTATTTTGATACACTATAGATTATTCAAAAAATATTTACAAGTATCTTCATAAAATGTGAAATTTGTAATCTTGAAATAAGATAGTGTAATACCCCTGACAAAGGATGGATCAATAAGAATTTTAAAGATAAGCTACACATCACAACTTAGGTGAATCTTGTAAGTGAAGAACTTTACAAGTCATGAGAATCTCATTGGAATGAAAGAGAAAAGTAAAGAACTTTATAAGTCATCTTAAGTTCACATAATTCGTGCACTATTGAGTCGGACTCAATGATGTGTAACACAAAAGACAATTTCATGTATTGACTTAGACTAAAACCAGATCGATAATACGTGATATAGACTTAGATCGTAATTCGTAATAGATAGATTATTTCCCTTCCCTTGCAATTTGTTATGTTAGGCTCTAATATAGGGTGTTTATTTAATTTAGTAGTATAGTATTAAATATTAACAAATGATGTATGAGAATGAATGAATATTGATACTATAGCTTATTAGCTTTGACGTATGTTTAAAAGGAGAAAAAAATAGTTAGCCGAAATGTTAATGGTACATAATATTATTATTGTTATTATTATTATCAGTAGTTAGTATTAATGTCTGTACAAGTGTTATAGTAATTAATACGGACGGCGATGAGAAAGTTTATGGTATTTAATTAATTGCTCTGCCGCAAGCTAGTATTTGTAGACATTGACATTAATTATCTTATTCTAAGTCTTTGATTAAACTTTTATTCAATTCAGATCGTACAACACCCCTATGACAATTCATAACATAATTGCTAGTAGCAAAAAATATAGGTACGTACATCCTTTTTTGAGTTAATCGCATGAACGATCACTTAATTTTTATTTAGAATTATGAAGTAATAATACAAGTATGACATAATATATGAATAATTAAATGATGAAACAATTAATAATTTTGAACAAGTGTGAAAATTCTTGAGCAAAAAAATCAAAAGTTTATGTTTCAAGTAATATAAAATTAGAAATGCTTAATCAAATATTCTAATTAGAACTAAAATTAGAATTATCGATATTTATCTTTATTTTTTTTGGTCACATAAGCTAGTAGTCACTGATGTTTTTTCAAAATCATTAGTCTATTTTTTTGCCCATTCTACCCTTTGTACGTTTTTTGATCGTTCATCTTTTATCTTAGTAGAGTCTCTAAGTAGCACATTTTAGTCATTTTCCATATTACTTAGAAAAAATAAGTCACTATTCAGGTACAAGATGTTCAATGTATATGCATTTTTATAACCAAAAATGCTATTAATCTTAAATAGTAATTAAGTAAACAATGACTTTATAAGGAAAAGTTTATGACAGCCTAAAGAAGACAATTACTGAATTGTCAAATAATTATTTCCTCAAGACTAGTGAAGGGTGATTCACCAATACAAGACAAACCACATGTCAATTTTGTTACAACTAGAATGTATTTGTAAGCATTTGACAGTGAAATTTTTCTATGATTTTTTTCTTGACAGATGTATTATTGGCATTTTATAAAATTACCAAAGTTGTTTTCTTTAGTTAAGTTCCTATCATTTGTTGAATTATAGTAAGAGATGACATCATGAGTTGTATGGAAGAATCTTTCGTCTTTTATTAGAAATTTTAAATTTAAATTTTAATAATAAAAAAACGTTGAGACCATTGCCCCCAAATATAATTCAAATTTAATCAAATTTTAATACAAATATTGATCAAGAAAACAAAATAAGAATAATATAATACAACAAGAGGTCCAATAAGTCAGAGAGATAGAGTATGACACAGGCTTTTGAAAATGGTTCCTATTTTCACCTAATCTTCTCCTCGATAAAATTTGAAGTTTATGATTTTATTATTATAATTTTTCACCAACATATGATCTAATATTTAATAAATTACTTAATGCATATACATAATCTAAAAAAGCCCAACTAAATATTCGTATAGTACAAGTTACTAAATAGATTCATGATAAATCTTAATAGTTTAGTTGGTTGGTAATCTAACATTTACCTTATTGACGATGATTCGAATTTCCACCTTCTAATCCAATCCCCTCTCCTACCCTCATTTTAAAAAAAGAAGAAGAACACTAAGTAGATTTGTCTCTATTTGTTTATAGGTGAATAATAATAATAATATTATATGATATAGTAATAATTTGGGAAACCTAATAGTTGATGTCACTAGGTAGTGTTATTCAAACTCGACAAAGCAGCAGAAGTTGCTTTCTAACGTCCTTTGCTCAATCCCTGTCGTCTTAATGTCAAAACTTTAGCTTAAAAAAGATTCAAATTTTAAAAAGAAAACATACAATAAGTCAAAAAAATTCAACAAATATTATATATATTCATAAAACTATATTTGACTTAATTTTCAGGCGAAAGGATGTCAATAGTAAAGAAAATTAAACACATTCACACACTACTTTTGTCAAACCCTACGCATACCAATTATCTCTCTCTATATTTTTATTTGTAAGAGATTTGAAAATGGAAAATGATTTGTCAACGTGGAGAGAAAATAATTTATGTAAAGGCCCCATATTCTGCAGGGAAAATAAGATTTGATTGGAACTGGACTTTTGGAAGAAACATTTCATCTAATCTACCTTCTTCAAGGCGTGCAAGGCGTGACTCGAATTATTGTCAAGGACCCCTCTATAATTTCTACCTTCTTTCACTTTTTTTTGTTGAGAAAACAAAAAAAATCTTTGGGAAGGGGGGGTCCTTTTTTTGGTGTGGGGTGGGGGAATAACGTGATATGATATAATATAACGAAATAATTTGAAATAGGAGGATGAAATTGTCGATTAAATTGTACAAATATATGATAGATCAAAATGGTACTTTTCTTAGCTGATATACATAGATTATACACATGTATTATATCCATTGGTAATTTTCAATTTACACTTTTTGTTTACTTTTATTTGACCATTTTTTAAGATTCTCACATTTACTAGTGACTTAATATATAAAGAAATTTTTTTCTCCTTCTTATTTTACCCTCAACATTAATTACTTATTTCCCATATCATTTTTCAAGATTTAAGACTATCCATTAATCAATATAGGCATTGTCATAAAATATTCATATTATCATTACTTATTATATAAGAATCGTGTAAAGTCTAAAATGAACAAGTAAAAACGAACCGAGAGAGTAATTAATTTGGTGGGTAGACAAATTACTGGAGGATCACAAGTTGAGAATCTGATGGGCTTTTTGGGTTTTCAGAATTTGCAGGCTATTGAGGTCTCTTTCTGAAGGTAAATGACAAATAAAACATCTCAATGGTGGGTCTTATCGGCCCATGTGGTCCACTTCCTTTTATGGTCCGATATACTTGGATCTTCTATGGGCCCTATACCTTTTAATAAGGATAAACTACCTTATTATACATACATCACTATTGTATATACTAATATTATCTTTACTTTCAAACAATTACATATATTAACACTTTAAGTATTTTATATCATATATTAATATATTATTTGAAGATACAATTAGATACCCACATTACATAAAATTAGGATTAACTTTCACATATATCAAATACAAAATTTATATTTGTATGCTATAGCAAAGTTTGCATAATTGCGCTCCATAGCAAACATAAATATGTATATTTCGCTATACATATACAAAAGAAAGCAGTTGTATAATCTGCTTTGGTATACATATACAAAAAGATCAATTGTATAAAGTGAGAGAGGCGAGTGAGCGAGCGAGATCTGGGAGAGTGGCGAGCGAGATCTGGGAGAGGGGAGAGAGAGATCAATTTTCACGCATTTTATATATTTGCGTTTTTGTATAAAGTGAGAGATGCGAGTGAGAGAGCGAGATCTGGGAGAGTGGCAAGCGAGATCTGGGAGAGAGGAGAGAGGGGAACGAAAATATATGTATATATACAATTTTCTCTCGCTTTATACAAACACAAA
>JAJOOO010003238.1:0-28187 GCA_029582685.1 Solanum piurae
TTATTAAGAATATAATTTTATCAATGATGTTTAAAAAAATTATTAAGAATATAATTTTATCAATGATGTTTTGGAATTCTAAATTTGATTATCAATGTTTTATATTGTTATTTAATAGTAAAAATAATATGATAAAAAAATAATAAAACTTTCTTAATTTACTAAAATATAATTTGCTACAATATATCAGTAAAGTAAAACTTTTATTTTTGGTGTAGTGATCAAGAAGTAAAATGAAATGGAGTATTGTATAAGACGTTTTATGCCGTAACTCCTTATATTAAGTCGGATATACTTACTGAAAATAGACAGAGAAGTTAATATAACAAGATAAATTGCATTAATAATATAAAAATTCTCTGTAAGACTTAATTCCAGTACACGTCAGATAATAAATAGCTTTCATAATCAAGCAAAGCACAAAATTCTTCTAGCTTAATTGAGTAATCAATTTAAGAATTTTTTGCTTTGCTTAATTATGAAAGTTAAAATATACACTAATGTTAAAAAGCATTGTGTACCAGACAAAAAATAAGAATGAGGATGTCACATCCATCCCTAGTTAAAATGCTACTACTAGTAACTAATTGGGAATTTGGGAGTAAGACAAACAAAAGATAATGCAACAAAATAGAAAAGCAAAAAAAATAATTTAAAAAATCATTCTAAATTAATAGATCGTCATTTTCATCAAACAGCCAACTCTCCAGCATTACTGACAATTGAATTTCATCATCCATTTCTCTTTTGCTTTCACCATGAAATTTACCGGCAGCTTCAGGTGTCGTAGCTTGTGAAAATTGATCTGAATTCGACGGTTCAAATGAAGACGAATATTCAGTCATGGCATTATTATTATTAGTATTACAAGAATATTGAGTACTTGACGAAGCCTTTGATTGCTCGGAATTATTTGTGGATTCACTTTTAGTCCACTGTTTGAGTAATTTGGCTATGTTTTCAGCACTAGATGCATAAGTAGTAGTAGACATTTTCGCTTCTTGTTTAATGTATGGGTAACATCCAATATCAGTAATTGTGTAGTCAGGAATTGAGCTTGATTTATCGAGTGACAGTGCATTTTGTAAAGCTTGTTTGGCTGTGTTAATATCAGCTTGAAGTGTCCTTTCCCATTGGCCTCTGGAGGTTGAATTATATGTTGATAAACAATGTCCATCATTTGAGTATAAATCACTTGTTTCAAGCTTCTTCAGTTTCTTCTTTAAATGAGTATTCCAGTAATTTTTAATGTCGTTATCTGTTCTCTCCGGGAGATATGAAGCTATGGCAGCCCATCTGTTAAAAGACACAGAAAATCAGTAACAGGGGAAAAACAGATTACTACTAGTGGTACTGTATTATTTAGGAAATAATTACTCTTTCCATAATGAAAAAATAATACATCAAGTGACCATCCAGATCTACATATAGTAATTTAATCATGACATGTTTAAGACCGTAAATGGAATAAAGTTACCTTTAGTATATACCAAAAATTGGTATTTCTATTTTAAAACTCAACTCATTTTTTTGTCAAATACCGTCATATGAAATGAAACAAAGAGGATCAAGATAGTAATGAAAGGAACATACTTGTTGCCTAAAAGAGCCTGAAGCTGGATAATCATCTTCTCTTCTTGATCAGTGAAGCTACCTCTCTTGATTCCTGGTCTGAGATAGTTAGTCCACCTTAGCCTGCAGCTCTTGCTACATCTACGCAACCCTGCACATTAAAACAAACACTTATTAGTAACTCATTACACTCTGAAATATAATATCTGATATAACTATTAGTTGAGTGACCATACGATAAATCTAGCAAAAAAGAAATGAACCTGTATGAGTGGGAACAGTCCTCCAATTCCCTGGACCGTGTTCTTGAACAAAAGAGACTAGCATAATATCTTCTTCAGGAGTCCATGGTCCTTTCTTCACCCCTGTTTTATCACAACAAGGTGGTCTACCCATCTCTGTTTCTTGGTGCAACTCTCTTTGTAGGTAGTATATTTTAGTCTTGTGTTTTTTCTCTTTTTCTCTTCTTGGAAAAAGCAGAGACAAAGGTCTAAGGGGCTAAGGTTGTTTGATCTGGGATATATAGAAAGAATTGAAGAAGACTTGCCAATTCAGTGAGAGAGAGAATACGCTGACCCCTAATTTAATACTCCCTCCCTCCGCCTTTCGAGAGTCAAACTTTTTTATTTTTATCATAAATTCACATATTTTAAAGGATTTTAAAAGTACTACAAGTCACAAAAATGAATAATTTAAAAGACATAGTGAAAAGATAGCAATAAAAAGAAAAACTTGTTGGAGTCTTGAAATTCGAAAGATGTCGCATAAATTGGAGTAGTGCATAGGAGGGGGTAGTGAAAGAGTCAAAAGGTGACAGCAAGAGCATTTACTCCTCCCATGGGAGCCTCAGCCTAAAGTCAGCTGCCCTGTTTCTCTCTCTGCTTCCTCGAAACCGCGTGGGCATTCAATGTTCACCCTATCATTATTTCTAGCCATTAACAACCCTAATTAAGGCTCTCTGTATACTTTTTACTGCTTCATCAAATAAAGCAAAGTGCAGTAACACTTATCAAAAACTTCGATTCATTGTAGTTTGAATAAGTCTAACCTACTCTGTACCAAGATATATAGTTGTTTCCCGCTTTTCTTCACTGTGTTCTTCTGTGCCACGAACATGAAAATAATAAACTTTCAGTGTAGATACAGAGTGATGAAATGAGTGTGTGTTTTATTTTGTGTTTAGGTAACCCTAACATCCTGCTTATAGCGAGGTACAAGTGATGGGATTGGGATGTTAACAAATCACAACTGGGGTCATGGTTGAACATGACATGATTTGATAAATTACGAGCTACTAATGCCTGCAGTAGGACAAACTGTCATATTCTTGAGATCTAATACTCTCTCATATCCATTTTATATGACTGGGTATTTGTTAAACTTGCTTAATTTTCCAACTTTTTAAAATAAAATTTATATAAGTAGAATGTACTTACTACTATAAGTAATGAGTAAGAATTAGTACAAAGATATTTAAATGAATCACGAACAGTGGCACACAGAAAAGAGGGAGTAGCAGTGTACAATGGCACATGCATGTAATAAGTCACTTCATATCTAATGCATGAAAATAACATAATAGAGGAAAAAGGGACAATGACATTCATATGCGTATTAATCAGCCGGACGGGCCTCCAATCGACGATCAACGCAGACGGTGAGTGCCCTTTTAAATTTATTAATGGAAGGCTACCCACTATTAATACTAGCATTCATTCACAAGCCAAAATTTTAAAGCCAAAAAATATCAACCGGACTTCCGGGTCTGGGCTAGGACTCATTAAATTTGGGCTTGTGATTTGTGAATGACGTCCTTTCATTAGCATATAAGCCCTACGAATTGAGTGTCAGCACCTAAGAAGATAGCCGACCTCTTTCGAAACACTTTTTATTTCAAAATTCATAAAATGAGTTGAGTTGTAGGTGTTGCTTTCCCCTACCGATGATGTGCCGAGAAGTGCATTGTTGAAATTGGAATTTTCGACCAAAATAAGCTATTATTTAAATCAATTTATTAAAATAATACGCTCTTAAAATTATTTACAAAACTAGTATAAACGTGTTTCACAGTAACGTTTTATGTTTTATTTTATTCAAAAATATTAATGGGTAAAAGACAAATAGTTAATGGTAATAAACAGACATAAAATGTTACTGTCAATAACGTTTTATAGTTCGCTATGCTTTCTCTTGAAGCTCAAGGTCATAGATTTTATAAGCAATCTCTTCAGCTTGGAGCAAGAACTGAACCACTGAGCTTTCCGAAACTCAGCGAAGGAATTCTCATTCTCCTCCATCTCTTCCTTAGTTGGGTTCTCTTTTTTCTCAAAAATCGGATCCGTTGAAATTGTGTCAGTTATTATTGAATTAATTGAAATTGATTGATGTCACGAATGAAAAAATGGAACTCTTAGAAATTGAAGTTTAGGATTAATGGGTTTTAAGGTTTTAGATGGATATGGAGGAACAAATTATTTGAAAAAGGTGGAGCAAGGAGTGACTGGGAAGATGAGGAAGACAAGGGAGATATATAGCAAATATAAAAACGTTGTTGTGAGTAACATTTGAGCGGTAAAACGTGCTTCACAGAATAACTGTAAAACGTTATTCACAGTAACGTTTTATGTCTGTTAATTCCGTCAGTTTTTTATCTTTTTGTGATTGTTTTTTTTTTAATAAAATAAAGCATAAAACGTTATTGCGAAACACGTTTATACTAGTTCTGTAAAAAAATTAAAAAAGTACTATTTTGGTGAATTGGTTTAAATAATAGCTTATTTTGGTCAAAAATTCGAACTTAAGACCGTAAGCTCTAGATTTTTTGAAGAATAATTAAACTAATTTATTTTGATTTTGATATTTATTTAACTCATATGTAATGAAATTTTTAATCATAAAGTTATAAGAATAAATTTTACAGATAGCTAAATTAGGTGTGTTACATTGCTAGCTACATTCATGTAGGGGAGCTAATAAAGAATTGTAGAGAGCATTATAAAGTTTATTGTGTTTATGAATAAAATGGGAAACTAAAGTACAGACTGTCTTATACACTCTAATAATGTATGTTCTTGCTAGTTGTGTGTATATTTTGTAAACTAGATGAGGGAATGAAATTTGGCTTAAAAAACTCCTAAAATATTTTCTTTGGGTTGGTGTTGGAGATAGTCCTTGTCATGGATTTAGAAACATAGCATGGTCAGGGCTATCGAGCTAAAATCTAAATCATATAGAAATTTTCTTAGTGATAGCCGATAGGTCATCCATTACGTCAAACCACTGCCAACTTCTTTGCATTAAATTTGTTATGAAAATAAATATAGGTATGTCTTAAATGCTTGTTTAGTCATCTGACAAACATGCAACCTGCAGTGTTTGCGATCTTTCAGCGGATTTTCAACTTAAAAAATACTAAGTTTGAGGGCTGAGACCGATTACAAATTTTAAAATTATGGGTTTGAAATTAGTATAATACTATGTATGTATTTTAAAATATATGCGTCAGTCAAGTTGTGGGAATTCTGGAGTCAGCAGCAAGCTCAATAAGTAATAAGGTGTAACCCATTGGAGTTGCATCTATCCACCATAGTATGTTCTCCGGATTTTGTTTGATTGTGTAAGATCTAATTTAACATGGTATCAAAGCAAGTCCCATCTCATTCAATGTTGGGCCCCCAAAAATCAAAATTACCCATGCACTAAATGCTAAGCACTGCGCGTGAGGTGGGTGTTAAAGAATAACAAAAGTCTCACATTGGTGGTTAATGAGATGAGTGTGAGTTAGGCCCAAGACCTAATTTAATGTATTGATATGATGCGTTATGGTTATCTTCTCGATTCCAGCAACCAGCAAGTAGCGTGTATTCTTGCGAGTTATTTCCTATACTGTCATTCAAGTATTGAGAAAATCCAACTAAAGTAACTTTTGAATTTTTCTTTCCTATAAGATCAATAATACTTGAATGACATATAGTAATTGGGACTTAACTCCTGCTCAATTATCCTGCATGTGAATATAATTAGTGGAAGTGGACTATTATTCGTATGGGTTTCACTCATTTTTCAAGGAAATTTGTTAGAGGGCTTTTTCATTCTTCAACTTGGACTATATCGAAGGCATGAGAAAATGAGGAATTTAAGTGGGTTCACATTAGTGGAGCATTCTCAATAGGCCCCTTAACTATCTACAAATTTTAAAGTTTTTGTTCTACTTCATCTCCACGAGCTTGTTATATTTGGCCCAATTAGTGCAAAAATATCACTTTTTTGGAGTTGCTATTTTGATTGTACTCGATGGTGAAACCCCTTTTTTTGCTAACACATCCAATTTGGAACCACTTTAGATATACCAGATTCAGATTGAAGTTTGGAAATTCACGTGTGAAGTTTGATAAACTCAACATAATTTTGCCATAATTAAGGCAGGCCAACTTCAAATACTTTTGAATGAAGTTATTGACTTGGTAAGGTCAAACTTCAGGCATTTCTTTTTACTGAAGTTGTGGCTTTTGTAAGGCCTACTTCATACATTTTTTCGACTGAAGTTACGAACTTGATCTAATTTCAAACATTTTGGCATGAAATTAAGGTGAATATTTTTTTGCTTGTGCAGCTAAATTAATTAACCAATAACAAAAAGAATGTAGCCGGTAGAATTTTATAAGTGTAATATGAAAAAGATAGGATATATGCCTATTTTCACTTAAAAGAGACTCTTTCAAAAATGTCAAAAAAATAAATTAACCATATTTATTAAATTAGTACACCTACAATGGGACGGAATGAGTTTTTTTTTTTTAGTAGATTTTTCACACTAAACAAGATGGGACTACAAAATCTTTTTAACACCACGGCCACGAGAAAAGTTGGTGGTGTTAGTAATATGTATCATGTTGATATAGCACCTTCAATTTGAACCACACTTAGAGCATCATATATCGTCTTATTAGGAGCCTTATCTTCTCATCTCTACATATGCAATCACGTCATAACCAAATATTTCGATTGGAAGTTGTACATATACGCTATATTGAGTTGTGGTCTTTCGAAAATATCAATAGAATATAATTATTAAATATATTTATTTGCAACAAAACAAATATTAAAGTAATGAAAATAAATCAACCACAAGCAAAATATGAAGAAACAAGAATATTTTATTGATAAATTAATATGAGCACAATTTTGTTTCTCCTTTAATTCTTCTCTCATAAAATTTATTCATGATGAAGGTCATTAGTGGCGTATTTCTCGAACTAGAATGATTTGAATTTGATCTTTTTACGAATATTTCATGATTTACGGGATATTTGAGATTCAAAATGTCTTATTAAGGAAACATAATAACTTTTATATAGGCATAAGTTAGGATTTAGGGTTAGAGTAGCCTCCAAAAATTCAATGTCTACAATATTGTTATTGTTATAAGTCTACTTGATACTCATTATTATACATAAATTTCGAAGTTACTTAATTTTGCCAAGTAAATATCACATAAAGCTACTTAACTATTTTTCTATAATAGAAAAAATCTCTGTCTTTGCCTAATTATCACAGCAAGTCAATAAACAACTTGTGTAATAAAAAAATCATTCAACTTCTTTTTTGTTTCATTTTAGTGACTTTCCAGATACTTGGCCAAAGTTGAATTTTTTCTCTATTACCAACAATTAGTCTAGCGAGTTTCTTGATACTCATGGTGAAGGAAATAAGAGTACCAAAGAAATAATATATGCACAAGTGAATA
Organism: Solanum piurae; assembly: GCA_029582685.1. NCBI lineage: Eukaryota > Viridiplantae > Streptophyta > Magnoliopsida > Solanales > Solanaceae > Solanum > Solanum piurae. The sequence goes on from JAJOOO010003238.1 coordinate 7,319, forward strand.
ACTCAACAATAGTTAAATAGAAGAAGTTTATTAAATTAGAAGAAGTATAAAACTTTATTCAATAACTTAAAAACACTAAAAGAGAACATATATCAAAAGTAAGCTGCTGAAATTTAGAACAACGTTCAAACTAAAGTTCAACGTTTTTTCTTGCCAAATATGCTAAACTCCGGATCCATTCCTTTTGGATTGCATGAAAGGATTTCTTCAAAACGGTCCGGAATTCTTCTAGCAACATTAATGTAAAAGGTTTTAATACAAGTACCAAGAGTGAGATTTAAAACTTTAACAGTCATGAAATACTGTTCGTATCCTCCTATCATAACATTCGCTTTCTCAATCTTCAAAACTTTGTACTTAAAAACATTGTGCTCTTTCTCATTGTGTTCTTGAATGGCACGGTTAGCCAATTTCATCATTATCCCAAAGTCAGCGTCCTCCTTGACATTTAAAATTGGTTCTATTACCGGGATAATCATAAAAATCAAAACCATAGGATTCACAAATTTGTTGACCATATCTCTTTCGAAAACCATAGGATTCACAAATTTGTTGACCGTATCTCTTTCAAATTTGATCGACAAGAGTGCTCCTTTAAAGTACCAATAGCATAGCCCTCAAAAATGTTGTCGTTGTCATTCTCCGTCATTGTTTTATTCAATAACTCAAAAATCCTGGTATTTCACTATTAGAAAATATGTGAAAAAAACTTTGTATCTCACTATCAGAAAATATGTGAAAAAAGTACTACATTTATAATAGTAAGAAATCAAATTAAACTAGTACTAGAAAATCTATTCCAATATGAACTAGGATAACTAAACTTTAACTAGATTCCAAATAAATATCAAATAATCAATCCTAAACAACTTAGTGTTATTACAACTTTGAAATAGTATTCCAACATAAAAAATTGAATGTTTTTTTTGTTATAAAAAATAATTTAATATTCATTATATAACTAAACAAAAGTTGAGTGATCCCATCTATCCTTCAAACGAATACTTTCATCTCTTTATTCCTTTCTACGATCACAAATTAAAATTTTGTTAGTTGGAAGTTTTTGCCCTCAAAGTAGTATAAGAAAGTATTTATTAGATATTTATGGTAGTATTCAATATTTTAATGACACTCGCAGAAAAATTACACAAAAAGCTTTCATGTAACTACTTATTAATTCTACTATTAACTTAAGTAAAATCAAAATAAATCTTTCAGTTTGAAAAAAGCAAGTGAAAACATAAGTGGTGGCCCCTGCTATATAGCAAAAGCCATGAATTTCGGCCCAAAAGCAAAACTAATTAGCGTGTGAAATTATTTACTTCTTGAATATGAATATACTAGGGTAGTAACAATGATTTTTTACCTTATTTATAATCAAAAAGTGCTGAAAAGAAATTTTAAAAGGCATGACCCTTTTAATTTACCATTTTCTACCTAAGGGATGAGACAAACATATTAACACGTTTAAGCTTATCTATGCTTTTGGTAAACACTCAAAATACACAAGTCAAAATCAGCCAAAATTCATTTTTTTTAGAGATACTTTGCCAAAACTAGACCCTTAACTTCCTCTTTACACCATATTAGTTGTTCATCATCTTATTTGCGAGAGATAAACAAATATTTTTAAATAAGTCTTACGGAGGCAAGTAAAAATATTTTTCATATGTATATATTTAACATAAAACCAAAAATTTTTGGAAGCGGAAGGCAAGGTGGAGTGGGTAGATTTTTTTTAAAATAAAATAATATCTAAATTAGTATTTGAGGGGAGGGGGAGGGGGTGTACGGCGAGAGGAAGTGATGGTGGGGTAAGAAACATATTTTACATTTTATTTTATAAAAAAAAATATTCTTTTTTGAATAATAATATTTTAATCTTTAATTTTTACTAATGCTAATAATTTATTTAATTTTCGTAAAGGTGAAATGTTTTGTCCATGTGGAGTGTGATGTGACAATTTTTTTAAATAAAAGAGAGTATATTACACACACCATGGTGAGAATGTTATAATAAAGAGATGTGTGTTTCTCAAACCAATAAGTGATAGTTTAGGTATGAAAAAAATTAGTTTAGGTGTGTTTTTGACACTTATCTTTTTATTAATAATGATCATCATCACTATTTTTACTAATCACAACAACAATTTAGTATCAATTTCAACACTTGTATTCAAACACGTAATCATTTATTTATAATATTAATTTGGGCACTTACAAAATATTTTTTCTATTTGTGAAAATCTTCCTAACCTCTTCATTGTCACAATCTGAAGTGATGTGTTCATTCATAATTAGAGTGTGTATCCACTTATATACTATCTAAGAACGTTTTCATAAATTGAGGTTAATTAGTAACTAATCACGTGGCCATAATTAATAAGAAAAAGTTCATCCTAGTAGATCTGTGTCTAAGATTGAGATCTTAAAAAGGAAAGACATATCAAGTGGAAATCTCTTACATAATCATAATACTTATCTTAAGCCAAATGAATATGATGAGCCATATCAGATTTAATACACTTAGTGATGTTAATCATTTTTTTCATGTGATCGATAAAATGTAGAAGATGCTAAATGGCCAGAACATTTGGCCAGAAAATTATAAAGTCTATAATATCCTTTTTATTTTAAAATAAATTGATCTTTTTTTATTTTTTAATTAAAAGGTATTAAAGTTAAAAGGGTAAAAATGTTCAAAAAGATAAAATAAAATAGTGTGAATATGATATTTTACCATTCTGGCCAATTTTTTTGGCCAAAAAATTTTTTCCAATGTTAGAATTATAAAAGATATAGAAAAGTAGCTATATATATATCACACTCAAAACACTATTAGCATAAATGTGAAAATAATTGCAATTAAGCTAAAAAGGGCTCATAAAGGCAGCAAAAAGTTCTGAATGAATTGAAACTAATAATTGAAAATGAGAAAAGTAATCAAGATGTAAGTGGCTAAACAAAAACTAATAGTAATGGAGATGTAGAAGATAAACAAGATAATGAAATTCAGAAAGTATAAACTGTGATGATTGTTACTTCCAGTGGTCTGTTTTTACTTTGTTTAGTATTGATATTACATAATCCAAAATAACAAATTTATTATTGTATATCACTTTGAATATAATAAATTTAGTATTCTGGAAAATCTTTTGGAAAATACTCCTGCTATTTCATATTAATCAAACTTATGAGGCAATGCATACTTCTTAAGAAAAATATTCAAAAACATAATACAAATTATATTTATTTCCTAAAAAATATCATTTTATTAAAGGAAAGGATAAATATGAAAAAAATTCTAGAGTAATATTTATCTTAAACTTTGAACTCTTTCTGCCTTTGTCGAACTGCCTTGACGCCTTGGCAGGCTTTGACCTGCTTTCCTTCGCTTACCGGAGAGCAGATTCTTTATTACTGACTTTTCACGGTTGATCGCACCTCGCACCTAAAGGAGTCGGTCCTTGTGAGGAGGAGGACTCTTCTCTTGGTGTCAAAAGTGCTTACTCATGGTCTATCGTGCAGTTGATGATATCATTCTGAACTAGTTTTCAGGCATACGCCAACCATACATACCGCTTTCTCGTTCAGAAATTTCTTAAGATTAAGGTTCGAAAGGACCGGACGGCGATAAAGTATGAGTCTAAAATACTATGCAGAGCTGCCTTAGCTCAATAGATCAACGAATCAGGAGATGACTTATTCAATTATTTTAAACAATAAAGAAATCCCAAAAAATTCAATCGGTCTGCTCCATTTTATTTGATCAAGTTGACTTGACATAACTATCTATTTAAATTATTAAGAAAGAACCTCCATTCGTGCTTTGAAAAGTATATTGAAAGGCTTACCGATTTTCCTACCATTAGCCATTAAAAACGCTTTTATTAGAGACATATACTAAATAATCTTATTAATAATGTCTTGGGACTCTAAATTTGACTATTGTTACTTTATTTAGTTATTTAATATTAAGTGCAGTATGAGAAAAAAATAATAAAATTTTCTTAATTTACTATAATAGTTAATAGATGGGAAGTGCTAAATGGCCAAAAAAATTGGCCAGAAAATTTAAAAAATTATAATATTTTTTTATTTTAAAATAAACTGATCTTTTTTCACATTTTTTAGTTAAAAGAAATTAAAATTAAAAGGATAAAAAATTTAAAAAGATAAAATATCATTCTGACCAAAAAGATTTTTTTTTTAATATAATAAACTGAAAAATAAGTTTGATTTCTTTAATATGCATATTTATTACTCTATTATTATGCCCGCGTGGAGTAGCAATATAACGACACTCCTATCCCTAATTACTTATTCATTTTTGAATTGACATATATATTAAGAAAGCAATTATTAATAGAGTGGGTTTATCATTTTACTCCTATTAATTATGAAGTTGATAGATTAAAAATTTAAGATTTTCAATAAATTATACCTTTTTCAAAGTAATTAATTGAGGGTATAATAGGTAAAATTATTTTGTCCTTTCTTGATTTGTCAAAATGGGCAAGTAATTAGGGACAACTATAAAAAGAAAAGGAAAAATCTTTTTGGCCAGAATGATAGTTTTTCTATGTTATTTTAACTTTTTAAACATTTTTATCTTTTTAACTTAAATATATTTTAATTAAAAAATGAAAAAAAGATTAGTTTGTTTTAAAATAAAAAAACATTATAATTTTTTTAATTTTTTGGCCAAATTCTCTGATCATTTAGCACTTTTCAAAGAAAAAATAGACAAATAATTAGGAACAAGTGTTACTATGTTGATAATTTCCACATATTTGTTCCATGAGAATGTGGTTCCCAAGCACTATGTTTTCTCGTCAACCTTATAGTCAAAAGCATCATAAAATTAAGCCGACATATAGTTAATTGTCACATTTTATGAACTCACGAATAAGTTCAAAAAATATTTCCAGAAAAAAGAAGTCATTAAAGAACTATGACTACAAATATTTGCCCCCCCAAAAATAAAAAGACTACAAAGATTTGCCCCTTTTCGCACTTTTCTCTCATACTAAAATGTTTAATTTAACTAGTATTTCAAATTCTTATTGTTTTCCCCATTTGTATTAGAATTGCAATTTATAGGTTATTTATATTCAATTTAATTCGTAAAATTTGTCGATCCAACTGAATTAAAACAAGAAGTATATAATATTTCAGAGGAATTGAAATCGAAGAAGCAATCTTTTCAAATTTATGAGCTTGGTCAATTTAGCTATGATGCATTGATAGATTGTTAAGTAGTCAAGTAGGTAGCAAAAATTATTGGTATGTGATTTTATTTTATTTTTTTGGTTATTAGTAAGGGATTGATTATTCATTTATTGGTAGGGGATAGATAGCCAAAGCCACCTAAGAAAATTAAATTTCATTCATAATTTAGTACCGTTAGTTTTACCATTATAATCAACGCGTAAGCAAAAGCAGAGAAATTTCCTTTATAGCACAATTACACCAGCAGACACGCTTATTGCTCAATTCCAAAATATGTCCATTCAGTTTACTCTTTTTTGGTTCAATTGGGACATCACAAAAATAATTTGACAAAGTCCGTTGCATATGCAAAAATTAGAACTTAAAAACAAGAAATTATAGACAGTTTAATGCACATACGTATTGCACGTGCAAACACAATACGTACTTAGGAAGATGATCCTAAAATGGTTGAATTTTACACCTTTTATGTAATGAAATAGTATGACAATGAAATGAATTGAACTTGAATAGAATAGCCAATTCATGTAATTGACCTTAATTTATGTACTTTCTTTATGAAAAAATCTTTTTGGCCAGAATTTGACTATAATGGCCAAAATACATATATTCACATTTCACACTATAAATTGATTTCTTTTTGATAATTATATCTTTCTTTGTCAAATTTATTTATTAATTATGTTTCAATAAAAGAGAAAGCTTTTCAATACATGGGAAATTATCAGTTGGACAAGTCCTGTTCTCAAAGTACAACCCATAATAAAATTAAAATAATTTGCATACTTTTTAACAACATTTTTCTCTTGAATAAAATAAATGAAATTTGCAGCCGACTGCAACTTCATAAAAGAAAGAACTGTAAATTCCGTTTTAACCCCAATTTACCCCTATATATGTATTTGTGAGGTTATTTACCCCCAAACCCCACGCCTACTCTCCAATATTTTCGTCTGCAAAGAATAAGCAGGAAGAACAGGACTTGTCCAACTGATAATTTCCGATTCTGTAGACGAATTTTTATATAACAAACTCAATTCTTCTCTCTCTTTTTTTTTTTTTAATTAATAAACCAGAATTAGGCCAAGATGGTGACTGGTAGCTCTCATTAATCTGTGAAATTCTCCAGTTAGGTCACGTTTCAATTTTTCGACCCACACTAAAAAATTCAACTTTTGTATTTGTTTACAGGTGCTGTGTCGATTTCTTGCTCTGCAAAATTCAAAATTGCCATGAGTTTTCCTTCAGATTTCCTCTCTTTCTTTCCTTCAAACTGAATTTTTCACCACTGGGTGTTAAAATCCATGGCAGATTCAGAAACTCTTTCTTTCTCCCAACCCTCTTGGTTTCTCTGAATATGGATTTCTATTATCGCTTATTCTTTCAAATTCTGTTCTTGTTTCTTGCTATCCTATTCATCTCTGTTTTCTTCTATTTGGTTCCTCTGTTCACTTTCATCCCTACATTGTTCCTCAGGTATCAAATTTCATTCTTTTCAGTAATTTTTATGTTGTTTATGATTATATCATCACTAATTTTTGTCTAATTTTCACTTTGTAGATTAAGAAGGGGTCACGCTACTTTAAACGACAATTCGGAATTTTATGAAGTTCTGCCTGAAGGAAAACAATCCGACAATGTGAAGGTTGAGCAAGAATTAGAACCAAAGTTTGAGGATTTTGAGAAAGTTGATTCGAACAAGAATGACAATAAGGAGAAAACTGAGTTTTGTTTCAAGTTCAAATTCCCAACCTATGAAGAATTTAGTAAAGACAAGACAGAAACTGGTGAACTTATCGCGTCTGATTTTGTACCAGAAAAGAGTTTTAGTAGTTTAATTCAAGAACCTGAGATTTTGAACCTGAATGCTGAAGAAATTGGTCGTGATATCAAAGATGTGTTTGATTTGGACGAAGAAGACAGGAAAGAAGTACCACATCATGAAATAGAAGCCATTCAGAAGGAAGAGGAGCACACAAGCGCGCCTGAACACCATGGTTATCAAAAGGAAATTGAAGGAATGGAATTCTTGAAGGGAGATTCAGATACTGTGTGCAAACAATTTTTGGGTGATTCAGATTTTCCTGATGAATTTTTGTTTCAATCAGAGAAAGATTCTTCGGGTACTGATTCAGACACTGTTTCAGTTGGTTTTGAGCATATGCGCTCGCTTATGAGCAGGTTAGTAAATTCCTACAGTGATGGCTTCTTGTCAGATGAAGATTTTGGTGGTGAATTTGAGCTTGATCCTTTAAATGATATTGATTCAGACTTAAAAAATCTTGATTTGTCAGAAGAAAATCATGAATCGGAGGATTTTGAGGACAGTGATAGTGATATAATGGAAGAGTTAAGGGAATTAGAACAAGAAGACCAGCAAAATGACTCAGAATTTTTATCCCAGAATGATATTCATGAAGATTTGGGCATGGTTGAAAGTTTAGAATTTGTTACAGAAGATGACAAGTTAATAAATGGTCCACAAGAGTCTGAAAATCGCAAGTCAATAAACACAGCTATTGTTGATACTTCTGGGGATGCAAACAAATTAGAGTCCCTGTGGGAACATCAAGAATTGATCGAACAATTAAAGATGGAAATCCGAAAAGTCAGAGCCACGGGTCTGCCTACAATTTTGGAAGAGTCCGAGTCTCCATCAATGGACGAATTACAACCATGGAAGATTGATGAAATGCTTCATCGTGAAGATTCTATGAGTGAACTTCACAAATTCTACAAGAGTTACAGAGAGAAAATGCGAAAATTCGACATCTTGACCTATCAAAAGATGTATGCAATAGGTCAGTTGACAACTCTAAACTACATAATTTCTTTTCATAAACTGTCAACGTATAAAAGTTAAGTCTTTTTCAATAGTAGGCTCTCAAAGATTAGTGTCCATGGTTATCATCATAATTAGAAATTAAGTTAAAAGAGAATAAAGTGGCTAACCTTTAATTATTCAGGACCCACAAGATCTTGTTAGCTTGGGCTCCTGAAACTCATAATAACATGAAATGCAATGCATTGGATCCATGATGTAAGTAACAGAATAGGCCCCAGTGAAAAGGTTAACAACCTTTTCTCTTATTTTATGTTGTCGTCCATATGAAAAAAGAAAAGGTTAGATAATGATAACACTCAATACACGTTACACGTTTGTTTCCATTTGAATAAGTCAAAATGTTGTTTTTAATGTTTATTAATATGAACAAGAGGAAGTTTACACAACAAGATGTCCATATTATATAGTAATACTGTACTTGTTAGAAGTATGTTCTTGTTTCTTTCTTATGTAGCTGTCTAAACAGAACACACATGACACAAGTAAAAGAATATATATTGTGTCTACTGACCTTTTGTGTAAGATCATATCTGGAAAGTTGAACTTTCATAATGCATACCTATAAGTTTGTTGGCCAACAACAGACAATTTGCTTAAGATAATCTTGTAGGATTGACTGATTACGTAGCGGATCATAGTTCTCTTCCCAAAATGTTCCACCTAGTTGTCTCGCGAAATACTTTCTAAATATTAAATCCTTTTTTAATATTCAGCTGCTCTAATCTAAAATGTTTTATAGGTTATCTGCAGAAAGATCCGCTAAAAGATCCACTGCAATTACTGTTCAACCAGAAATCTTCAGGTCCAACACTAAAATCCCTTCTCTCACAAAATATTAGGCTATTCAAACATAAAAGTCATGATATTGACCCAATGGTAAGGTTTATTAAAGAAATGCAGAGTGATTTGGAAGTGGTATACGTTGGCCAGATGTGCCTTTCTTGGGAATTTTTGCACTGGCAATATATGAAGGCTTTAAATTTGTGGGATTCTGACCCACGTGGGATCCAAAAATATAATGAAGTAGCTGGAGAGTTTCAACAGTTTCAGGTGCTCATGCAAAGATTTATTGAAAATGAACCTTTTCAAGGGCCTAGAGTTCAATATTTTATCAAGAGTCGATATGATCTTCGTAATCTTCTTCAAGTTCCTGTTATTAGAGGTTAGTACATTTTTTACTTTTGTTGCTGATTATTGTTAGAGGTAAAATCTAGTGTATTTAAACTCAAAAGTGACGTACAGATGACAGAGTGAAGGACAGAAACAAGGCAAGAACAAAAGAGAAAGCTGTTTTTTCAATTACAAGTGACATGCTAGTGGAGATACTGGAAGAATCTATACGAATATTTTGGCGCTTTGTCAAAGCTGATAAAGATTGTTATAGCGTGATGGCGAAAGGTCAAAAGGGAATTCATCCAGAGGTTCAAGAACAAGAGGACGTGGAGCTTTTACTGGAGATCAGAAAAAATCTTGAAAAGGTTAGTTTCTTTTTGTAGCAGCTATATCTATTGAACTTTGTGACTATATTATCTAAAGTTTAAGTTGTTGGACAAAACACATTTTTATTTACTTAATTATGTTATGTCTCAACAATATCTGTTTTCGATATCTAGAATCTACAATGACATGATTGCCTGAAAGTTTTTTTACGGAATGCAGAAGGAGAAGAAGCTGCAGGAAGTTTTGAGAAGTGGAAATTGCATATTGAGGAAGTTCAGGAAGAACAGAGAAGAGGATTCAGATCATGTACTCTATTTTTTCTCTCAAGTAGATGTGAAATTAGTGGCTAGGGTCCTCAACATGTCAAGGCTAACCAAAGATCAACTAGTGTGGTGTCACAATAAATTAAGCAGGATTAGTTTTGTACATAGGAAAATACATGTAGAACCCTCTTTTTTGCTCTTCCCTTGTTAATACTAGTCATTGTTTTTAGTATCAAATCAAGTCAACAAGTTTCCTTTCGTATTGTTGTCATTTTATATACTCCTAGATTGTTAGTCATCGACAAGTAAAATATAAACGAGTAGAAACGTAGAGGTAGATAGTACTATATCTTTTGGCCGTAAAAGGAGGTAGCTTATCTATTTATCTTTTATTATAGGAAATTTCCCCAACTCCAAAGATCGACTTGGGAACTCCTCTTAAGGTAACTTCTGATGAAACATGGAGTGACATGTTGGGAAAGTCTGTTTCTTGCACGAAGGAACGTGGATGGATTGAACTAACTGTATCACTTTCTGCAATTTAAAGGTGAAAAAGTAAAGAAAGGGAAAGAACTCCGCATACATATAAATTCCTTCTATTTTAAGGACTGAATTGGATTTCTGACAGTAAATCAACCAATTCCTAGAATTGCAGATGGCAATGGATACTTCATGTAATTAGAAGTAGTACCATTAGTTATGAGGGGTTCTCACGTAATTAAAGTAAAGATGTCCCCCGATTATAGGTATGGTAAACTTTGGGTAAACAGCAATCAAACATGCACTGAGAAGGAAACGGGAATGTGCTACTTCCAAAACAAAACAAAAATCGCCCAGTTTTCAAGTGTCTTACGTTTTAGATATGACGTCCCTGCCGAGAGCTTGTTCATTTCTTTCTCTACGTCCAACTTCTTAACAAAACTTCCAAAAAAAAGAGTTGCAACTGCAAGTGGATTGTCATAAGATCATGAAGCAGCATATAAGATTCAGTAGTTGCTGGTATGAAACCTTTACATCTTAAACAATACAGCAAGTATGCTGCTTAGATGATATCTCAAAAGGAAATCATTGAACATTCTGTCACTACTAAAATTCTTTCTACATATCACTGTTCAACATAATACGTAAAACTTGCTTCACTTAATTGGCTATTGGAACCCACACCCCCAAAAAATACTAGCTCATAAGTTTCGAGTTAGTTGCACAAATTAAATACCTTCCCTGTGGAAAAAACCATATGAAATGTGCAAGAACTTACACCGGAGAATCTTACAGATAAGCAGAAATACAAAAGATAGATCAGTTCAAATAAAGCCATCATCTCTCTGTTAGTCTGTTTATACCAATGCCACCATCTCCGGACCTTCGAGTCTGTTCCTCTTCTTTTCTTTTCTCCATTTTGTATTGCTCTTCAGGTAGGGCTGTATTTGCATTTATTTGATTTATTCCCCCTTGGGGAAGGTCAGAAGGAGGCGAGATCTCCAAACAGAGGGCTTGGCTTCTGATTAAGGCACACAAGAGAACAAGTTATGCTGAGCCTTTTTTTAGGAAAAAAAAATTAATACTTAAAAGTTCATTAACATGTTATCTTGAACTTAACATTACTTATTACACATTATTTTTCTAATCCTAAGGAGAAAATAACGAACATCCAGGGATTCAGGAACCAGAGAAAGCGAGAGAGTGTAACCTTTGATCATTTGGTGGTGCTCTCCATCTTTTCTCGCATTTGGTCATAAGCATTAAGGAGGTCTGCCCGTTTATTTGCTACTTCCACTAGAGTTTCAAGAGCTGCAAAAGATGAAGCCACCAATTCTATCAAGATGAGGCACAGAAAGATTGCAAAAATAGATACACAGAATTGATGCCAGATTTTCGCAGGTTCTACAGATGGCTAGACACACCAATCCTAGAGTAGTACGGTATAGTTTTGACACTTAAGTTCTTGAAGTTTAATTTTACCAGGGATTCTTTGTTACTCCAAGCCACTTTTATTTCCAGTATACCAATGTGAAAAGATACTTTGATCGTTGCTGGAGGGATGAAAGTAATTTACCTGTCTCAAATGACGATTGGGCAGCTCGAAGCTTTGGACACACCAGCACTCCAAACATGGATAATGACTTGAGTCGCTCTTTTCGAGCCTAGAAAAGAAATAACAGTACCATTAAATTTAATGTACAGAATAACACTCAATTTAATTCCAGTCTGACCCTGCCAAAATAATAAAAAGAGAGGTAAAGTTTAAACATTGCAGATTTGCACTCCACCTATCCGATTTTGGAAAATAGCATGGAGATAAAAACATGGGGAATTTGATGGACTCTTTCATTAAAGTTGGTGAAGGATGCTTTGAAATGATGACAGATAACATGCAAGCTAAAAGAGAAATAGTCTGTTGAGACCAGTGGCGGACCCAGGATTTTTGCTCGGGGGTTCAAAGTATAAAGGAGAAGTTCAGGAGGTAATGTAAGTGCGCGGTGAGCGTAGTGATCCCTCGGCATGCTCTTTGTACAAGAACTATAGATATTTCATTGGTTCATAAAAGTAAAGACTAAACTAATCAAAGATATTGAGGACAAAGATACATTCATAAGAATTTTAGTGGATCGACTGTATTAATAAGTACACTTCTAAAACAAGTGAAAATTAAAGATGAAAAAAAAGACGGGGAAGAAAGATATTTACTTATCATGCTAAATTTCTTAAATTAGCATCCATTCAATCACATATTACTATGAAAATCGTCAAGATTCTCTAAAAAGTGTGTAAGAATAGAGTTACTAAAATTATAATGCATATTCAGAAGATAAATAAATAGCATCGTCAATTTTTTTAGTTCATATAGTTCAATTTACTAGGTTAGTCATAATTTGTAAAAAAGACAAATAACAAATAAATCAAATATGTTTAGTTTCCATCTCTCTAAAATATAATTAAAAATATAAAAGAAATTTCATGAATTCTATAAATTAATATTTTTGAAAGGATGTTGACGATATTTAAGTTTCTTCATTCAATTACATCTAATTTACCTTCTTTTTTTTAAAATAAATTATATTTCTATCTCATCAATTTCTAGTTAAATATAATTCATCATTTTTTAAAACAGTTATTTAAGTTAGTATATGAAACAAGAGTTACGTTGAAATAAAATAAATAATAGATATAAAAAGAATAAAAAATAAAAAGAATGTGTCTAATAAATTTAAAGAAAAACAAATTAAAAAGAAGAAATGGAACAAAAGGAAAATATAATGAAAAAGAAGAAGAAAGTCTAAGCCCAAAAAGTTCCATTTTCCAAAGCATTTAAAGGAGGGAAAAAATGTTGTCAATGGGAATCGAACCCGTGACCTAGGGGCATTTGTTGAACCACTTATCCGCCGAGCCAAGGCTTTACTTTGTTTTCAGGGGGTTCATTTTAATATATATACACATAAAATCAGAATTTGACGTTATATATACAGTGTAATTTTTTGACGAGGGGGCGAACCCCCTCGGGTCCACCTAGGTCCGCCCCTGGTTGAGACGGTGTCACATCAATGATGTAAAGGAAAAAGAAGACACAGAGAGAGATTATCTCTTCACTTCAGTTAATCAGTTCACAGAGCAAAATTGTAAGAAAACTTGGATGAAGAGAGGGGATCATTTAACTGAGGAGATAAGTAAGTTGAAAACAAGATTAAAGTTAAAAACCTTTTGGTTAACCTTGATCTATGTTCACTTCTAATCACATCATAAATAAAATTTGGTAGCAAAGCTGAAGTGCAAGGTGATTCAATGATTCTGAACAGAATTATCAAATTATAAATGAATTTATTGGCCATGAAGCATTTATATATGTTGTCACTGCCTGCATAAAGTACTCAAAGGCTATTTCATAACTCTTCATGCATTCTCTCTCCCTCTCTCTTTCTCTCTCTCTCTCTCTCTCTTTATATATATATATATATATATATATATATATTAAGGGGATGTACTCAACGGTGGAACTAGGATTTTCAATAAGAAAATAGACACACGAAGTAGCCGAAGGGGGTTCGCCATCTACTATATATACCTAAAAAATTATTTTAATCATGTATAAATCATATAATTTTCCACCGAAGGAGTTCGGATGAACCCCCTAATTGTAAGGTGGCTCCACCACTGGATGTGCTGCATGTCTGGGGAGATTAATTTAATAATGCATGTATAGGTGCCAGAGGCGAGCATCACTTTATAAAATCATACCACCTCGAAAACACTGCTTGATTAGAAGTTGTTGTGAGAATATAAATTGGCAAGTCACTTACTTGATCCTCCACCGTGCATGGTGATTCGGTAGCTTCCGGTGCTTCTGACACTTCTTCCTGAACTTCTTTGCAAAAGTAAAAGAAAAAAAATTATTTATCAGAGAAGCTCAATTCAGGTAAAGGATTTTTTGATGCATCCTTTATTTACTTATTTGAATACATATCTTATACTATTTTTTGCTTCAAGTGTAGAAGAAGCATTCCTTAAGCTGGACTTACATGGAACTTACAAACATCAAGTGCTGAAGGAAAAAGGTTAGAGATATTGTCATGCAGTCTGCACTACAGAAGTTGAGAGAGAAATATCTCCATGCTTCTACCTCAGTAAGTGTAGCTCAAAATTCAGTCTATTATCATATTTGAAACAAGAAGGTGTCTTACTTTATATTAGCAGCCTAGTATCTTATTCTTCTTAAAACTGCTTTTTAAGAAACAGTATAAGTGTTAAAAGAGCCAGGAACATGCATCTGTACCAGAATTTGATGAACCATCCTGATTCAGAACCTTTGGGCTATTGGATTTCTTCTGTAACAGCTTATCCTCCTCAAATTTTGCTTCCTCAGAACAGCTTTTTGGACTCTCAGATGATGCCCACTTGCACAAACTGAAATGTGATTCCTCCGATTTAGGCTCAGCTGCATAACAAAATCAGTATACATCACAGCTAGTCTTATAAAGAAAATCTAGGATTAAAATATAATCAAATACAGGTCCATGAACCCACTTTATTCATATAATCAATTACATGGAGAATGGAAGAAGCGCTGGGTCCTAAACATGTAAATGAGGAAAAAGATATATCAGGCATTGTCTTATAAATGATCCCCTAGATAGAAAATTCCATCATTACAATTTGGGTAATGGATGGTTACATAACCGCATTGGAACTCCCACGAGTCCTACAGATTAAGCATTTTCTAACAGAATAGGAACTCCATGAATCACAGGCAATATTGTGTGCCGTCAAGTAAAAGGCACACTACACTCCCCAAACCCCACTGTAGGATTACACAGGGTATGTTGCTGCTATCAACCCAAAGGCAGAAATGCTGCAAAGAGTATGGATTTACCATCCTGATGGTTTAATTGCAATGTAGTGGCAGCAGAATGAGATTTGAGATCAAACAATGCACTACTGATACGTGAAGCGCCCATTGAATGCCTAGCACTCGCCAGCTCCAGCCATCCCTGCCATGTAAGCCAAATTCAAGGTCAATACTATAACAACTTCTTGGATCCATAGACGTTACTTGCACGAATTATAATATCATCCACTCGCAATCAAACTTAAATTTTCATCCACTTGAATAAGCATTATATGTACATATGCATCATTACAAGTCTGTTAAACTAAATTCTGGATCCACCTCTGTTAATGACCAAGGAGAAGATGCAACTCAGGGATAGTGAGGAATCAGTACCTATCTAATGTAATATTCAGATGTTTTTGATTGAAGAAAAAAAAGAGGGAAATCAGAAAAGAGGGATAAAGAAAGAAGTTGAAACCTCGCGAAGTGATGATGACAGAGAATTCATAAGAAGTAGATAGCTGTCCGTCGAATCCATCAATTCCAAAACAATCTTATCTTTTTCGCTCTGCATTTCTGAATTTTCTCCATTCACCATGTTGAATCACAACCTGCGTATAGAAAGCGAGAAATCCTTAATTTGTTTTAGATTTCTTGATTTTTAATAGCATGCCCCGACCCGATCCTATTAAATCAACCCGTCATTTCTATATTAAATTGACCAACTTACCCTCTCTTGACAGCGAAACGGCAAGGCCTTTGGAGCCAATTTTGATATTAAGATAGCTCAAACTTAAATTTATTAGAAAAATAATTGACTCAACAAAACGTGAATGATATGATCATGATGTCAATAAATAAATAAATCATATAACATTAGAGTATGCTGAAAGTTTACACATGTATGGAACAATTTACAGAAATTAAATTTCGACGTCTGGAATATTATTTTTTTGAGAGTTAATTTTCTATATTCAATTATATGATATGTATTAAAAAAAATGGAAACTTTATCCGAGAATTTGGATAATGTTAAAAAAATAATTGGTTTTTAGTTAATCTCTAATTATTAGTAAATGAAAGTAATATTTTGGTCTTCTACTTGTATTTGTGAACAAAGACTAAATTGAATACTACTGAGAATGTAAAGATTCAAATGGAGATGCTATTTTTGCAAAATTCTTAAACACGACAAAGAAAGTGAATACATAGTAGATAAATGCTTTTTTGTTTAGCTTTAGTTTGTATTTATGTCATCCAATTTTGTGTGTACAAAAATAAATAGTTAAATATTTGTATAAAGTTGGAGATATATGTGACATTTTATGTGGTGTCTTATGTGGTCAATTGACATTTTCTGTGTATTATGTCACGTAAAATGTATATATATATATATTTGTATAATTTACTATAAATTAAAGTGTCTACTTGTATACATCTAAAATTAAAAGATATAGATATAAGTTAAAGTCAACTTAAAAGATATATTTATGTATTATGCCTTAAAATATCAAAGTAAAGATAACACTTACTTTAAGTAAAATCACTTAAGCCCAGAGTATCAAAGGAGGTCAACAAATATATAGATTGCATGTACTTAAAGAAAATTAACAATATAAATATTATACAAGTTCGAAAAGAGATAAACAAATATATAAATTTCTAGCAAATAAGGGTTACATAAATAAAATAATATTTTTATATGATAAGATATTATTTATTATTTATTTTTATTGTTGCTCCTAGCCTCCTAATATAATACATTGCATAAATAACTTGTGAAATTTTTTAACATTTCTATTTAGTAGAAGTATTTTTTTAAGTTTAAAAAGAAAAAAAATGAATTGATTTGATCAGTCTCATTTACCCAAACGAGAGGTGCTTTTGTAATATTCTCAAAATCGGATGGGTACTTTTGGAATAAAGAGCGATGCATCCTGAATTAGGGTTTGCAACAGTACATACCCCAGTATATATGTGCATCTCCTTCTCAAGTCTTTACTCTTTTCGTCCATTTTTGTCTCCATTGTAGGGAAGCGGTAAAACTTAACCTAGAAGATGGTTCAGAGACTTACGTATCGAAAGCGGCACAGTTATGCCACCAAATCGAATCAACACAGGATTGTCAAAACTCCGGGTAAATTGCTCCATACTGCAACCTAATTTTCCCCTGTTTTCATTGACTTGGATTTGTCTCAACATTGTTCTTATTGTTTGTACTAAGACAGATCCTGAATTTAAATTAGTGTGCATACTTATCCTAATCATATAGAAGTACCATGTAAAAGTGTTAGACCTAATAGACAGTTCGAGCTGAAGTTAGTTTTGATTAGTAGTGTATATGTACATCCGCCGCTGGAATTTGCTTGTTATGTACAGTGTATTGAGAAAACTTAGTTATGTGATCACTGTTGTACCGTTATGTTCATCTTTTTTGTAAATTAGGTGGAAAGCTAATTTACCAGACCACCAAGAAGAGAGCCAGCGGCCCTAAATGTCCAGTTACTGGGAAGAGAATCCAAGGGGTACATTTTCATTTGTTCCCTTATTGTTTAATCATCTTATGATTTAGTTCTTTTTCAGTATGCGATCCCTGGCTTGTGTGTTTAGCCCTCTCTTATTTGTGACACAATTTTAAAATGAAGTATTCCTACTTGATGTGATGCTAAAACAAGTAAATGTACTTTTTATCTATGAGAATAATTAACTGGAATTGTTCTGAAGTAATTGAGTGGGTTGGTGGTTAACAATGCTAATGGATAGAGTAAAGCTTGGATAAATTAAGTAGCGCTTTATAATTGTTTCAAGGTATTTATCCATAAACAAGCTGAGAATTACCTTGGTTCTGCTAAAGGACATAATTACCAATTACTGAGAATGCAAGACCTTATTTGGTGTATATAGACAAACATTTCTTGCCCCAGCCTCTTCACATCTTCAAGCATGTCTTCAAAACAGAAGCAACAACTGGTACCATAGAGAAGCGACGATAAACTAGAGAGTCATGCCTTGCATTCTGAAAAAGAATGGAGCTTTAGTCAGTGAAGACTCTTATTGAACTAATGGCTTACAAAAGTTGTCATCTTAGAGTTTCATTTTCCAGATTAATAGTGAATGTACTAGTGCTGACCCATGTCTCTTTTATTCCATTTTTAGTGTATGGAAATAAATTATTTTTTATCCTATAACCTCTCTGTGTCAGATTGTAGTTTTAAAATCTTTTATGTGTACTATTTACATATACAACAGAAAATTCAAAATAGTATGAAGCTTTCTTGAGTATATTAAATTTGAATTCTCATGTACTATGCAAGACAATAAAGTTCCAATCTTTAAGCAAGAAAATCTTGCCAAAGAGATATTATGGTTGATGGAATCTGGACGTTTGGTTAGGGAAGTGAGGACATTAGTAAAGGGGTCAAAAATACCCATTAGATATCCATATCCCTCCATGATTAGGTGAACTCATGTTTGTCTGCTTATAGCATTCTGAATTTTACTATAGTGGGAATTCTTCTAAATCACCAACCATCAACTTATTTTATTCCCTCTTCTCTTTCTGTCCCAGAGTCCAAAAAGGGACCTTCAAGCAACAGCATATATTGATGTGTTTCTCTATCTTGTTTAGATTCCACATTTGAGACCTGCTGAATATAAGAGATCCAGATTGCCAAGAAACCGCAGGACTGTGAACCGTGCTTATGGAGGTGTGCTATCTGGAAGTGCTGTAAGGGAGAGGTATGTCCAGCAAAATTGCATATTTGCTTTTGATAGATATAACTCAGAGTTCCTCGACACAAGTATATTAATCTATCCATGATTTACTTGTGTAGAATCATCCGAGCTTTCTTGGTTGAAGAACAAAAAATTGTGAAAAAGGTGTTGAAGATTCAGAAGGCAAAGGAAAAACTAGCTTCAAAGAACTGAGTGTAGAGACCCTGAAGTCTCTGTCAATTCTATCATGTTTTCAGATAACTTAGCTTTGATGACGATGAATATGTGTGAAAGAACTTGTTGAAATGCAATTACTAGAATTCGATTAGAATTTAAGCTCTAGTATGGTTTTGCAAACTCCTTTTTGGAACTATTGCCTCCTGTCTGGAGGAGGTTGTTTCCTCTTTCCAGTTAAATGATACTTTATTGCATGATTACTCGAGTTTACTTTACTGTTGTGATTAATACTCAATCCAGAATGTTATCTTTTTTCGGATGAGATGCACAGGAATGGTGGTCATTAGAAAATTAGTATTACCTTGAAATGTGAAGGAGCCAGGGTTGGTTGTCCTTGCAAGCCTCGGTATGTGATGACGCGGAAGATTAAATTTAGGATTGTCTTTACGTTTCCCTTGAATCAGTTGATAGTAAAATTATGTTGGAGAAGGTATAACTTGGGGTATCAGAAAAGAAATTGGTAAAATTTGAATCAAATACAAGAGCCATACATACATGTTTTTGATCCTAACCCAAAGAACCGCGGAAAAAATGTTTTTGATGAGTTTTATATTCTCAAGGAGCCTGTCCAGATTGGTTCATTCAAACCTGGCTCTACTTACCTGATAAGTGCCATAGGACATTTAAACTCACGATTGGTTCTACTTACCTTGTGGCAGAATTAGCTGGTTCAAATTTACGTTTTTGGAGATCCAAGTGGTAAGTTTTCCTTTTCTTTTTTTTTCTACGGTTAAAACGTTAACAAGGCTTTGACAATTAACACTGTGATGTAAAAAGACCAACACTGTATGACAAGTAGGCCATAGCCTAAATCTAAAAAAAATGCATGGGTCAAATGGTAAAAGAGCACAAAATGCAATTTCATGGGAGCTGCGTGTCAAAAATGGGAATCTTTAATTTACTAAATATACAATCTTGCTTATTATTGAACGTATGTCAGGATGGCCGAGTGGTCTAAGGCGCCAGACTCAAGTTCTGGTCCTCGTGAGAGGGCGTGGGTTCAAATCCCACTTCTGACAATTTTGTTTTTTACTTTTTCTATCCTTTTAAAGGAAAAAAGACAAATATATCTCTAAATTATCGTAAATGGTATGCAAATAACCTCCATCATATTTTTGGGACATTGGTGCCCTTGCCGTAAAAAACTGGAGCATATATACCTTTTGTACTAACGGACATACACGTGTCATAATCTTATCCACCGATCCGACATTTATTAAATATCGAATTGACGGATAAGATTGTTCCATGTGTCCCTATTTAGTCTTCTGTTAGAGTGAAGTGCATATATGCTCTAGTTTTTGGACGATAGTGGCATCAATATCCCAAAAATATGACGGAGGGTATCTGCATGCCATTTACGATAGTTCGGGGTATATTTGTCTTTTTCCCTTTTTTTAATATGACTCTAATTCAATTAATTGCTTCTTTTTTTCCACTTTTTCTATTTTTTTAAGAGCAACTTTCACATATAGCAAACACAAAATTCATATTTGTATGCTATAGCAAAGTTTGCATAATTGCGCTCCATAGCAAACATAAATATGTATATTTCGCTATATATATACAAAATAAAGCAGTTGTATAATCTGCTTTGATATACATATACAAAAAAATCAATTGTATAAAGTGAGAGAGGCGAGTGAGCGAGCGAGATCTGGGAGAGTGGCGAGCGAAATCTAGGAGAGTGGCGAGCGAGATCTAGGAGAGTGGCGAGCGAGATCTGGGAGAGGGGAGAGAGGGGAACAAAAATATATGTATATATACAATTTTCACGCATTTTATACATTTGTGTTTTTGTATAAAGTGAGAGAG